>VDFB02375756.1:47835-120600 GCA_007258455.2 Sequoia sempervirens | reverse complement strand
TCATTGCTCATTGCGGAAGTGAAAACAATGAGTGATAAGGCATCACTGATGGGTGATGCAAAACCTAAGTGGCAAGCAATTATCACATGACTTAAAGTTGTTTTAAAATGGGGCCATGCTAGGTGAACGGAACATGGGGAAATGAACATATCACTTAAACAAGAAAGGCTAAAAAGGCACAAAAGACCAACCTAAAATTAGAACTAAGGTGCATGCCAAGATAACTAGGGTTTTAGGATCTAAGAGTTTAAGCCTTTGAAACAATTTTGAACCCTAAATGATATAATGGAGGAAAATCAAAGCTTAAAAGACCAAGATCATAAAAAATAACATGAAATTCAATAGGATGCACACTTAAGATTTCTTTGATCGATTATAATTGATGTGCAACCAAAGGTGGCATAAAATGTGTCAACATTTAGTAAAGGATATAATCTTGTATTTGAGGATGAGAGATGTGAAATCAAGAAATGATTTTGAATAGTGATTGTTGCAGGAAACAAGTTTGAAGGAAATATTTATCAGCTTAAGGGCATTGATGGACATTGTTTTATGTATTAGATTAGTGATAGTTGGTTATGGCACTAGAGGATGAGTCATATGGATTTTGACAACTTAGTGAGAATCAATGTAGTACAAGTTGTGAGAGATTTATCGAGGATTACAAAGCATACTAATGATGTTTGCAAAGATTGTCAGTTTGGAAAGCAAGATAGAAACAACTTTAGATCAAAGGAACAATCTACTACCAGACTACTGGATTTGATTCATACAAATATTTTTAGTCCTACAAGAGTTAGAAGTCCACAAGGTGATAGGTACTTTATGCTTTTGATTGATGATTACTCTAGATATACATGGGTTAATTTTCTTAGAGAGAAATTTGATGCATTAGATAGATTCAAGGCATTTAAGGTTATGGTTAAGAATGAAGAAAATTTGAGAATAAAATGTTTGACGTCTAAAAGAGGTGGTGAATTAACCTCCAATGATTTTAACATGTTTTGTGAAGCTAATGGAATAAAGAGGTAGTTATCTACTCCTAGAACTCCTTAGTAGAATGGAGTTGTTGAGAGATAGAACAAAGTAATTCAAGAAGCTACTAGATCAATGATTACAGAAGTAGGTCTACCGGAAGTTTACTGGAGAGAAGCTATTCATACTATTGTTAATGTGTTCAATCAGATTCAAGAAAAAGCTAACAGTACTAAGACCCCCTATGAGCTATGGTGTGAAATAATTCCTTCTGTCAGATACTTTAATGTATTTGGAAGCAAATGTTATATCAAAAGCTATGAAGAAAATTTAGGGAAATTTGATGCTAGATGTGATGAAGGTTTTTTCCTTGGATAATCTACTAGAAGCAAAGCTTGTAGATCTTTCAATAGAAGGCTAAGAAATATTATAGAGAGCACAAATATCAAGGTGTATGAAGTATTGAAGAATTCAATTGAAATTGATGGCTATGTATCAAATGAACCTGATTGCATAGAAGTTGAAGAAGTTGTGGAAGAATAGGAAAAGTAGATTGAAGAAGAAGAGGCTCTAGTAGTGTCCCCAAAGACACCTAAATATGTGCAAAATAATCATTTAGAAAATCAAATCATTGGAGACAAGAGGAAAGGAGTAGTGATAAGAAGCAGAGTTGCTATTGTTGGTGAAATGAATATGTGTTTACTTTCTAAAGTTTAACCTAAAAAGGTGTGTGAAGCATGTAAATATGAGCATTGGATGAAAGCTATAGAAGAAGAAATTATGCAGAATGAGAAGAATCAAAATTGGGAATTGGTCCCTAGATCGACATATAAAAACATAATTGGATCAAAATGGGTATTCATAAACAAGTTGATTCAGAATGGAGAAGTGGTTAGAAATAAAGAAAGACTTGTGTGTAAGGGCTACTCACAGGTAGAAGGTATAGGTTTGTAGGAGACTTTTTCTCTATTGGCAAGGATGGAAGCTATTAGAATTTTTTTGGAATGTGTTGTACATAAAGATTTTAAAGTTTATTAGATGGATGTGAAGTTTTCATTTTTGAATGGTGAGTTAGAAGAAGTCTACATGGAACAACTAGAAAGATTTCAGTTGTCAAATCAACTAGATATGGTCTTCAGATTGAAGAAATATTTATATGGATTAAAGCAAGCTCCTAGAGCTTGGTATGAAAATTTGGATAGATATTTGATTCAACTAGGTTTCAATAAAGGTATGAAAGATAATAATTTGTAATTAAAAATTGAAAACAACAAGCTCTTGATAGTAGTTGTATATGTTGATGAAACAATGTGCAAAATGTTTGCTAAAGAAATGAAAAAAGAGTTTGAGATGTCTATGTTTGGTGAGATGAATTTCTTTCTTGGGCTGCAAATCAATCAAATAGAAAAATGAATTTTTATTTCATAGTCTGTACCATAAAAAATGGATCATTAACATTTTCATGGTCTTTTAGGTCTTTCTCTTGTGATGTTTGACTTGTCTTTCTTTGATTTAATGTTGCAATGTAACTTATGCATCCACATTAGGTTCTAAATATTCAAAAAATGACATCTTGTGAAGGTGTTGTGAAGTGTTGTAACACATTTCTATACTTTTCTAGACTCTTTTCATTATAATTCACCTAAAAATCATATTTTCATCACTTTCCAAGTCCTATTTTGAAGTGTTGTAAAGTATTGTAACAATACTTCACACTTTTCTAGGCTTGTTATCACTATTTACACCTTTCTTATGCTTTATATGACCCCTTTATGCACTCATAAGACTTAATTAAGTGTATTTTTGAATGTAAACCTAACAAATAACATTAAATGTGACTTAATTCCTGAAAACCACTTACAAGCCCAAGGTGGGACCCATTCCCCATGGGTTATGAATGAGTCCCTCTTGGATCCAAATTCAAAATAATTCAAATTTTCTTTCAGGTTTCTATTTAAAAATACCTTATGTCAGCCTGTGATGAGGTATTATTGGGTTATTAGGGTATAAGTGTGTATAAATAAGTGTTTTTCTCCTTATTTTACATCTCCCAATCATCAAGTTCACTTGCATTCATCAATTAGCATTCAAACACTTTGCATCATTTAATTAAGCACTCATTAAGCATCTTGGAGAAGCCATTGACATATCTTAAGATTTATTCAACAAGGTGGTGGTGAGTTTAGGATATTTTCATGTTGTTTATTCATCATTTCTTGTTCATTTCATTTCATTTCTTCATTAAGGGTTTGATTACCATAGTGGGATTTGACCAAGGAAAATCCCTATACTCTAACCCTAAACCATTTTTCCCCTTTTGCATATGTATTTGCAGAAATTTGTATCTAAATTTATCAAGCAATTAGGTTTTGAAAGGTGGTCAACAAGTCAACAAAGTGTATCAAGTCAACTAAACCCTATTTCAAGCTTGGAGACAACCTACAATCCATTTTCTGCAGATTTGACTTTGTCAATCTGACAAGAAGACAAGTGCATATTTGGAGCTATAGAATTGACCTTTGATTTCATAGGATTTTGGAAGAGGACTAATTTTCCATTAGTGGTGAATAAGTCCCACCTTAAGGCTAAAAAAGGTGATTTTGTCAGATTCTAGTTCCAAATAGTCAGAAACCTATTTCAAGAGATTCTACAAGTAGGAGGACTGATTCACCATTAGTGGCGAATGAGTCCCACTAGTGATTTACACTGATTTTTTCCAACATTCAAATCCTTCCAGATTCAATATTCATTTCCTAGGTGCACTCTGATCAACATCTTTCAATTTTTTTTTGTATTTGTTCCTATTTTAGTTTGTTCTTGCATATCTCACCATGTTTTCAAACATTGCATATTACATTAGTTTTTAATTAATAATAATTCAATTACATCATTTAGTTGCATCTACATCATTGCATTTAATATTAATTTCATCATACAATCCTCTATTTGAGTGAACCATAACAAATTTGGGGTTTTATCTCTCTTCTTTTAGGTGAAAGATCCTAAGAGTGCAAGAGAAGTACATAAAACATTAAAATTGCTCGGTCACAGTCAAAATATTTAAAAGAGATGTTGAAGAAGTTTGGAATAGATGGTTCCAAATTGGTATGCACTCCTATGGTGACTAGCTACAAATTGAGTAAAAATGATGATTCAACTAAGGTTGATTAGAGCAAATATAGATCTATGATTAGAGGACTTTCACATTTAACTTCTACTAGACCGGATATTATGCATGTAGTTTATCTTGTGGCTAGATTTCAAGAAGAACCTAAAGAAACACATGTTGCTATTGTTAAGAGGATATTTAGATATTTGAATGACACTCTGGATTATGGCTTGTCGTATCCTAGGGATATTAAATTTACTCTAAGTGCTTATACAAATGCAGATTAGGTAGGTTGTGTTGATGACAAAAAAAGTACAAGTCATGGTGTATTCTTTCTTGGTTGCAGATTGGTGTCATGGTTAAGTAAAAAGAAAGATTTAGTTTTCTTATCCACTGTAGAAGCTGAGTATATTGGCGTGGCATCGTGCTATATATAATTTTTGTGGATGAAACAGACATTAAAAGATATCAGAATAATTGTGGACATGGAAAAAGTAACCCTTCTACTTTTTCTCATGTTTAGGCCCTCCTAGTGGACTTTGGCTTGATTTTTCCTAGATTTAATGCTGAAATGTGGTCAAAACATTCACGTTAGGTCTTGGACCCTTGTGAATCATTAAAAATTATAGGATGTCTTGTAAAAGGGTTGTAACGCACTTTCACATTTTTCTAGGACCCTTTCATTATAATTCACTTAAATAACCCCTTTTTACCACTTACCAAGTCTTATTTCAAAGTGTTGTAAAGATTTGTAACAAACTCACACTTTTCTAGACTTGTCATCACTAATTCAACCCTTTACTATGTTTAAATGACCCCTTAATACACTTTCCAACCATACTTAAGTGTATTTTTGAGAATATTCCCATTAAACTTCATTAGATAAACTTCAATCCCTGACACCTAGTAAAATTGCCCTGGTGGCACCAAGTTGCCACCTGGGGTGACTTAGTCCCATTGGGCTCAAAAATAAAAATAATTTTAATTTTATGGTGGGATTTTATTCTTTTAACCTTGAGGTCCGCCTATGATGTGTTATTTTTGGGAAATATTAGAAAATCAAGTATAAATAAAGGGTTTTTCCTCTCATTTTACACCTAATTCATTTTCAAGCATCTAATTCATTCACTCATGCAATTATCAAGAAATTCTCAAACATTCTAAGCAATTTCAAGCATCCATTGGAGTATCTTATTGCATATCTTTAGATTTAAACATCAAGGGTTTGGTGATTTTGTGACATTGCATGTTATTCATTCATCATTCTCTCTTTATTTCATTTCATTATCTAGGGTTTGATTAACAAATTGGGGTGTGACCAAGGAAAACACCTATTCTCTAACCCTTAACACTTTTCCCCTCTTTGCGTGTGTGTTTGCAGGTCTTGTATCCAGATTTATCAAGAGTTTGGTGGTAAAAAGTGGTCAAAAATCCATCAAAGTCATCAAAGTAAACAAATCCCTAATTGAAGCTTGGAGACCTCTTTCAACCTATTTTCTGCAGAATCCGAATTAGACAACTGTTAGGAAGGGAAGTGCAGACTAAAAGCTAACAAAATTAATCCTAAATTTCCTAAAATTCCTAAGTGGACTAAGTCGCCATCTGTGGTGAATTAGTCCCATTTCCAGGCCTGAAAAGTGGTTTCTATATTTCTGAGTACCCGTTTGGAAGATTCTTGCTGGTAGAATTTCCTTGAAACTAGACTATGTCGGCCAACTTGGCGTAAGTGTCCGAGTCAAGTTTTATAGTTAAATCTATAGGATTCTAGAGCCTCTCTACATCAAACTTTAGATTCTAGGTGCACCTCTCCAGTCTTGTTTAATTCTATTATTGTTTACTTGCATTCTTAGGTGTTTTTGTGCATACATCATTGTGTTTTCAAACATCTTGCATATCTAGGGTTTTTCAATAATGATTATCTTTCTTTTTTAGTTTATTGCATTTAGACATCATATTTAGGAAAATTGCATCCATCCTTGCATTGATTTTGAGTGTAGTTATGACCCATTTTGGCCCATGTTTCTCCTTTTAGGTGAAAAACCTTAGAAGTGCTAGAAAGCGCTTGGGAGCCAAAACCTTTGTTTACATTTTGGTGAACATGAATTTTGAACATTTTTTATTTTGATTTCAAGTGCATCCTAGGTTTAACTTGCATCAACATTGCATTAAGTTTTAAATTGTTTAATTTGTATCCTAATGTTTTAATATTTGCATTAGTGAAAAGCTCAAATAGCTTGCATTTTTGGATCATATTTGATTGGAAAACAACAAAATTCTACATTTTCACACTGTAGTTGCATATTAACATATGAAAAAAATCAAATTGCATTTAAAATTTATGAAATATCTCAAAACAAATTATCACTAGAACTAATTCGCTACACTGGGCGACTTAGTTATTCTACACATTTTGCATTGCAATTTCTGGAAATTTTGGCATATTTTCTCTATTTATGTTTTCTGCTATTGCCTTGCAGTTATAGTTTCCAAAGTTAAAGTTATTAACATTTTATTTCTCCTAGTTTACAATGCATTTCAATTCACCCAAATTTAGAAACCTTTGCATGAGTGTTTGGTGTCCTATTTCTAATACCTTATTGAGAAGAAGCTCAAGACTCATGTTATCTTAGGATAATACACTCATTGTGGATCTTGGATTGTCTAATAATTCCACTCCTAGTATTGCAACTAGTACACTAGGAATGGACCCTACCTTTAGAAATGCTTTTCCTTCCCATAACATGCAATTTGACACATCAAATGATCAAACTCCACAAGTCAATGTCTTTAACATTCATAAGGAATTAACACATATTCAACATAACTTGTTTCTTGAAAACATTTCAACCACTTTGATTCCTACTATAGAAAACATCCATCACTTGATTGAATGTGATGAAGGCCTAAATGCTATGAAAAAAATTGTTGAGATATACCACAAACATGTTCCTTCCATCTCTAGTACATCTCCACCAGAAAACACTATGGTTAGTCAAGGAGAACATAATACTCCTCCTTCAATAGTAGTATCCATACCTACCTATACTACCCCTTAAAACAAAACAATAGTCCAATAGGTTAGCAATGTGATTCCTTCCTTGACTATTCCTACTAGCATTCTTCATTCTTATGTGGCATCGCATGTTCTCTCCTCTTCCACCATACCATCTATAAGAATTCCATTCACCCATCACAACTTTTCATTCCACCTCATACCACCTACACCGACCCTCTCATAACACAACTTTTCCATACCATCTCATCCATGCAAAAGAAAATATCCACCCTCAACCAAAACCAGAATGGACCACCCACTTATTATGTTCGTAGTAGCCCACTATCCCTAGAAATACTATGAACATTGATGCCACAAGGAATATAGATGCCTAGATTTGAGAAGTATGGAGGGAAGGGTGATCCTTCTAACCATGTTAATTCTTACACTGCCTTATGTAGTGACTTTGTCCTAGATGATAAACTATTGGAAAAACTATTTCCTATGACTTTAAAAGACATTTCCTTAGAATGGTTTTCATCCTTACCAAACAATTGAATTCATTCATTCAATGACCTAGTTGATGCATTTATAAATAATTTACAAGGGCATATGACTCCAAAGAAAATGTTGGCTAATTTGATGAGATGCAACCAATATGAAGAGGAAAAGATAACTGATTTTATCTCATGATACCAATCTCTTTACTCTCAAATCGATGTCAAGATTCCTGATCCACATATTCAAAAGATGTTTATTGAAAACTTGCAAACTAAACTTCAAGAAAAACACACAATGATTAAATTTCCCTCTTTTATGCACTTGTGTACCACCCTTTGCGATTATCACAATTTAGTTAGTAGTCATGATGCAAATTCCACTTCTAGCCGAGCTGAGAAATATTAATATGTCAATCCAAACAATTCACAACCATTTAGAAAATAAAACAAAGGGTTTAAATTACAGTTCAATCCCTCTCAACAACAAACTCAACCCGTCAATAACCAAGTAGCTACCGCGACACCTTATAGTTATGGAGATCCAAAATGAAAGTTCACACCTTTACCAGACACTCTTCATAACACAATGTCCCAACTTATACAACAACAAATGATTACTTTAGTTGATGTTAAACCATTGGATCCTACTAATCCTTTACCTCCAACCTTTAAACCCAACGCTTATTGTCATTATCATAGACAAAATAGACGTGACACGAAATTTTTTAAGCATCTTAAATACCTTGTGCAAGACCTCACTGATTCTGGTTGTCTATCCATTGCAAATATTAATGTTAAAGGTAATAAGTCTCTTGCCCCTCCAAATAAAAATTTGCAAAATTTTACCGATGCCATGCCCAAACATAATGTGTCATTTTTCAAAGCTAGGGAAACTCAAAACAATGATGTGATGAATATTCATACAAATATTGAACATTTTGATCCTATTCCACATAACACCACTATTAATCCTATGGATGACATGGTAGGTGTGATAGATGTTATCCATTGTAAAGGCCAACCTAGGAAATCCCTTGATATTACTTTCTCCTCTAAGGACATCCTTCCAAATCTTCCCGATGGTCCTCTTTACATAGTTGACCATATTTATGATAAGCCCACTAATGGGATACTCATAGATCCCACCTATGGAAAGGATGTGATCAGTGCTGAATTTTTGGTATTACATGATCTTTATAAAGATGATTATGGGAAACCAAAAATTGGATTTAAAATTTCTGAAATATCTCAAAACAAATTATCACTAGGACTAATTCGCTACACTGGGCGACTTAGTCCTTCTGCACATTTTGGATTGCAATTTCTTTCAATTTCTGCTATTGGATTGCTGTTATAGTTTCCAAAGTTAAAGTTATTAGCATTTTATTGCTCCTAGTTTACATTGCATTTCAATTCACCCACATTTAGAAACCTTTGCATGAGTGTCTGGTGTCCTATTGCTAATACCTTAGTGAGAAAAAGCTCAAGACTTATGTTATCTTCGGATAATACACTCATTGTGGATCTTGGATTGTCTAATAATTCCACTCCTAGTATTGCAACTAGTACACTGGGAATGGACCCTACCTTTACCAAGGATTTTCCTTCCCATAACATACAATTTGACACATCAAACAATCACATTCCACAAGTCAATGTCATTACAATTCATAAGGACTTAACATATCTTCAACATAACTTGTGTCTTGAAAACATTTCAACCACTGTGATTCCTAGTATAGAAAACATCCATCACTTGATTAATGTGATGAAGGCCTAAATGCTATGAAAAAAATTGTTGAGATATACCACCAACATGTTCCTTCCATCTCTAGTACATCTCCACCAGAAAACACTATTGTTATTCAAGGAGGACATAATACTCCTCCTTCAACAGTAGCATCCATACCTACCTATACTACCCCTTAAATTACAACAATATTGCAATAGGTTAGCAATGTGATTCCTTCCTTGACTATTCCTATTAGCATTCTACATTCTTATGTGGCATCACATGTTCTCTCTTCTTCCACCATACCATCTATAAGAATTCCATTCACCCATCACAACTTTTTATTCCATGTCATACCACCTACACTGACCCTCTCATAACACGACTATTCCAAACCGTCTGATCCATGCAAAAGAAAATATCCACCCTCAACCAAAACCAGAATGGACCACCCACTTATTATATTAATAGTAGCCCACTATCCCTAGAAATAGTATGAACATTTATGCCACAAGGAATATAGATGCCTAGATTTAGAAGTATGGAGGGAAGGGTGATCCTTCTAACCATGTTATTGCTTACACTACCTTATGTAGTGACTTTTTCCTAGATGATAAACTATTGGAAAAAATATTTCCTATGACTTTAAAAGACACTGCCTTAGAATGGTTTTCATCCTTACCAAACAATTGAATTATTTGATTCAATTAACTTGTTGATGCATTTATAAATCATTTACAAGGGCCTATGATTCCAAAGAAAATCTTGACTGATTCAATGAGATGCAAACAATATGAAGAGGAAAAGATAACTGATTTTATCTCATGATACCAATCTCTTTACTCTCAAATCGATGTCAAGATTCCTGATCCACATATTCAAAAGATTTTTATTGAAAACTTGCAAACTAAACTTCATGACAAACTCACAATGGTGAAATTTCCCTCTTTTATGTACTTGTGTAGCGCGATTTACGATTATCACAATTCAGTTAGTAGTCATGATGCAAAGTCCACTTCTAGCCAAGCTGAGAAATATTAATATGTCAATCCAAAAAATTCACAACCATTTAGAAAATAGAACAAAGGGTTTAAATTACAGTTCAATCCCTCTCAACAACCAACTCAACCCATCAATAACCAAGTAGCTACCGTGAGACCTTAGAGTTATGGAGATCTAGAATGAAAGTTCACACCTTTACCAGACACTCTTTAGAACACAATGTCCCAACTTATACAACAACAAATGATTACTTTACTTGATGTTAAACCATTGGATCCTACTAAGCCTTTACCTCCAACCTTTAAACCCAATGATTATTGTCATTATCATAGACAAAATAGACGTGACATGAAAAATTGTAAGCATCTTAAATACCTTGTGCAAGACCTCATTGATTCTGGTTGTCTATCCATTGCAAATATTAATGTTAAAGGTAATAAGTCTCTTGCCCCTCCAAATCAAAATTTGCAAATTTTTACTGATCCCATGCCTAAACATAATGTGTCATTTTTTAAAGCAAGCGAAACACAAAACAATGATGTGATGAATATTCATACAGATATTGAATATCTTGATCCTATTCCACATAACACCACTATTAATCCTATGGATGACATGGTAGGTGTGATAGATGTTATCCATCGTAAAAGGCAACCTAAGAAATCCCTTGATATTACTTTCTCCTCTAAGGACATCCTTCCAAATCTTCTCGATGGTTCTCTTTACATAGTTGACCTATTTATGATAAGCCCACTAATTTGATACTCATAGATCCCGCCTGTGGATAGAATGTGATCATTGAGGAATTTTTGGTATTACATGATCTTTATAGAGATGATTATGGTAAACCAAAAATTGAATTTAAAATTTCTGAAATATCTCAAAACAAATTATCACTAGGACTAATTCGCTACACTGGGTGACTTAGTCCTTCTGCACATTTTACATTGCAATTTCTTGCAATTTCGACATATTTTCTACATTTATGTTTTCTGCTATTACATTGCTTTTATAGTTTCCAGAGTTAAATTTATTAGCATTTTATTGCTCCTAGTTTACATTGCATCTCAATTCACCCACATTTAGAAACCTTTGCATGAGTGTTTGGTGTCCTATTTCTAATACCTTATTGAGAAGAAGCTCAAGACTCATGTTATCTCAGGATAATACACTCATTGTGGATCTTGGATTGTCTAATAATTCCACTCCTAGTATTGCAACTAGTACACTAGGAATGGACCCTACCTTTAGCAATGCTTTTCCTTCCCATAACGTGCAATTTGACACATCAAACGATCACATTCCACAAGTCAATGTCATTAACATTCATAAGGACTTAACACATCTTCAACATAACTTGTGTCTTGAAAATATTTCAACCACTATGATTCCTACTATAGAAAACATCCATCACTTGATTGAATGTGATGAAGGCCTAAATGCTATGAAAAAAATTATTGAGATATACCACAAACATGTTCCTTCCATCTCTAGTACATCTCCACTAGAAAACACTATGGTTAGTCAAGGAGGACATAATACTCCCCCTTCAATAGTAGCATCCATACCTACCTATACTACCCCTTAAATCACAAGAATATTGCAATAGGTTAGCTATGTGATTCCTACCTTGACTATTCTTGCTAGCTTTCTTCATTCTTATGTGGCATCACATGTTCTCTCCTCTTCCACCATACCATCTATAAAAATTCCATTCACTCATCACCACTTTTCATTCCACCTCATACCACTTACACTGACCCTCTCATAACACAACTTTTCCAAACCATCTCATCCAGGCAAAATAAAATATCCACCCTGAACCAAAACCGGAATGGACCACCCACTTATTATGTTCGTAGTAGCCCACTATCCTTAGAAATACTATGAACATTGATGCCACAAGGAATATAGATGCCTAGATTTGAGAATTATGGAGGGAAGGGCGATCCTTCTAACCATGTTAATGCTTACACTGCCTTATGTAGTGACTTTTTTCTAGATGATAAAGGATTGGAAAAACTATTTTCTATGACTTTAAAAGACACTGCCTTAGAATGGTTTTCATCCTTACCAAAAAATTGAATTCATTCATTGAATGAACTAGTTGATTCATTTATAAATCATTTACAAGGGCATATAACTTCTTTTGCCCAATTTTCACCTACGAGCTTAATTAGTTTGGAAATCTATGTTTCAAGTGTTCATAAAGGCCAAATGGGGACATTGTTGTGCAGGTTTAAATCATACATCTGATGGTAAGTCACAAGGAAACCTATTGAAAGTGTGCGTCAATTGGATTTGACATAAAGCTCTTGATGAAGAAAGTCGTTGGGACCTGACTTGATGTCCTGCTAACTGACAGTATTTTTCTATTCGTTTGAAATACACCAGTTGCCTATAATTTTTAGTCGCGAGGACTTTTTATTCATCTCTCCGCTAGGAGGAAGTCACGCCGAAAGTTTTTCATAAGGCTGGCATTGGGGAGAGTTGTTTTGAGTTTTCCATGAGGTCCTTCCAGCCAATGAAGGGTCTCGGTGACCGAATGATGTCTGACCGAAGGGATGGTGCCTTCAGTGAAAGATGGTGGTCTCGGGGAGATGTCCTACCAAAACGAGGATGTCACATTGAAAGATGTGAGCTCGGTGTAAAGTCCTGTCGACTAAGCAAAGTCTCCCCAAAATGAAATGAGCTCTCGCCAAAACATATGGTTTCACTAAGAAGTCTTGCCGACCCGATGGAGTCTTGTCGAAGTAAAGAGAGCTCAGGGAAAAAGAAAGTAACTTGACATGATGTCTCGTCAAAAGCGATAGTCTTGTTGATGGTTTCAGGGATGTCGATATGAATTTTGTTTCTCGATATGAAGTCTCAGCAACAAATGTATGTTATGCCGATGCTGCTATAGAGTATAATTGCATCAGGGAGACATGGCTAGTGTATCACCGACTTGCGATTCATTCTGATGAAGAGCTTTTGACCACCCGGAGAAGCTTGCGTGGCATCTGTTCAACCAATCGGAGGAAACTGAAGGTGAACCATTGACAATTTGACTGATTGACCACCTCGACAAAGAAGATCAATGGAACATAAAAAATATGAATTTTCTCTATGAATAAAGTGATGGATTAGTTTGATATACATGTGGTGGCGTCTTTAAGAATCTAGGAGGAGACCGAAGACTATTTCCAACAAAGGTCAAATTGTGGAAGGATTTGGAGCAAGAAGAAAGCTGGTAGAAAGGAGAAAGCCTCAAGTCCTTGACACCTGGGATCGCTGCTGGCAGAAGAGTCGATCTACATTTATGGTAACAGTCAGAAGCATTCAAGGCAGCTCGGAAAGGAGATTTGAAGATGGACATGAGGACCAAAAGTTAATGCTGCAAAAGATCTGAAGGCTTCTCCTAGGAATGACTCTTCACCGACATGGACAACAGGGATACACTTGAATGCAACATTAATTTCATGAAAAAGATCTAAGGTGAGATCTTTATGAACGGATATTTTTGTAAGCCCAAAGGGGCCGACACACTTTTGTATATAAGGTATTTGTTGCCTCTTTGTAGAGAGTTCTCCTTATGCTTTTCAAAAGTTAGTGACTTTTGCAGTCCTTTCTCAGATTATCAAACTTTGGTAACTCATTCAGAGCATGATATATAAAATTTACCTTGATCACCATTGACGGCTCAATTTTCCTTCTGGTTCTTGGAAAGTGTTGTGCATTTCAGGTTAATGATCAAGTTATTTTGTGAATTTCTTTCATTCCTTGATAAATTTATCTTGTGTTTCCATGCCTTCCTTTGCAAAAGTATCATTATTCAAATCACAAACTGTGTTCATATAGTCACACATGGATTCCAATCTGTGAAAACCTTTTTCCTTTTTTGAAAAAGGGTGTGAATCGAACCTGTGTATGGAACATTAATGAAAATATTTATATAATTTAATGTTTAATCTTATGTTCATTGTCAATTTTAAAGTGTAAATCGAGTATTCCATTGCTCTTATCAGTTCGGTGTATCACCATAGTGTTTAGTTTTTATTTTTATGCACTTCTTCTCCCTTTCCCTTTATAGAATCAGTAGTTAGGTGATACCGATACCAAAGGAAGTCGGCCTTCTCTAGAGGTTGATCTCTATTTATAAGTGACCCACAACTTTAGAGGTCTTCCCATGTTACACTAGATTGTTGAGTTTACATTCAGCAGGGTGCAAATTCAGGTGATAACAGTTTCTGGCACGCCCGGTGGGATTGTCGAACAGACAGTTTGGAAATTACATGTCTATTATTGGTTTTGTATATGCAACAAGTAAATTTTAGGCCTTTCAAAGGTAAAATATCTGCATATGATGGCGACTCCAACTTCATAACAACTGGTTTTAGCAGCCCAGGTGTCTGTAATTAATAAGGTTTGATCTTTAGGCTTGTTATACCTCATGTCTTATCTCTACAATGTTTAGTTATCATAAATATAGTGACTTTCCTCCTCCATTCCATGAGAGTCATGTGTATATGTCCTCTCATCAACCATACTATATAGAACAACCTGTTGTTTTTATGTCAAATGACCCGGTATCAAAAAATTACCATTATTTCCATCATGTTTCCCACCCTCCCAGTCTGGTTCAACCTTTGTTTCAATCCATATTTGATCAAAATCAACCCCAAGAGGAGGTTTATGAGGTTAACCATTATGATTATTTATCTAATTAGCCTCAAAGACATCCATACCAGAGCATATTCAACCTGATCCAACAGATTGACCATATGTTGTGGGATCTAAGTCAAGGTCTTCACAATATGAAGATTAATGATATTAGTAAGGTGCTTGTGGCCTATCTAAAATGTTGGTTGATATCAAGATGTAGAAAGGTACCATTATGCAACAACAAGAAATGGCTGAACAAGTTCACTTTTATGATCAAGAGAGAGTGGCAAAAAGAATCCAGTTCAAGGAATATCTTGAGCAGGAAATAGATGCTAAGGACAAATGAAGTTCTTGTCTACTCAGGTGCAAAATACTCAAGCTTACTTAGATTATCAACACCAACTAATGGAGGAGTTTGAAAAGAGGTAGCTTGAGGGGAGTTCCAAAGAAAAGAGAGCCGTTGTAGAACAAGAGCAGCCTAGTGATCAAGTTAGTTCATTCACTCGGGAGGAGATTAGAATTCCAGATTGCTACATCTAGCTATGGAGGAATATAGAAAGCAACAACAACAAATGATTGAACAACAAGAAAGCATGGGTGGGTTGCTCATTGATGATAATCAACAAGACAATAGGGCCTTAATTCAGGAAAAAAAGCCTAAAATTGAACCTAATATTATCCTCCAAGACTCAGAAGTAGTTGATAGTCATGATGAACTAGAACAACAGGTTCATAAACTTGAAAAAATGCTGAAACAGCAGGAGGAGCCTAATGAGCCTGATTTGCAAGAATATATCTAGTTAGAGGAGCTTCCATCCTATTGTGTAGAAGAACTTGATATTTCATCACCATTAGAATTTCTACCTTCCTTTATTGAGGAAAACAAGCCTGAATCAGAATGTAATTCTTCCAATAATGATAGGAATTATAAGAAGCTTCCTTTCTAGAGTATGAAAGAGCCAGAGATTGATGAATTGATTGAAAATGTGTGGGAGGAAGCCTTCTCATTATTCTCCATTGAAGGAATGAATGCTCATTTTGGAGAGGATAAGCATACTGAGAAGGTTTCTATTTCTTCACTAAGCCAGCCACAAGGATTTGACCTTTTCAGCCAACCAGGTGATAAAGAGGCTGCTCATGAGCAAGAAATCAGCAAGAAAAGTTCAAGCTTTACCATTACTAAAGGATGCCCAATCAGATACCTAGCTCAGATGGAGTTCAATACAACACCAATGATAAATCTTGCACCCATACATGAAGACACAATAGAAGATGTTATCAAGGATGCACTAGCAACCAAGCAAGAATATGTTTAGTTCACTTATGGTCCTTTTGTTGACAGTACATATGATCTGTTTAGTAAGGTAAGTGAGCTTGTTCACCTCTTTCAAGAAGCAGTTCATCATTTGGTTAAACATTTTTCTATGTATCATTTTTACTTAGCTATCCTTAAGCTTAAGAGTCACTGCATATTGAGAAGGATGGGTAGCTATTTCAGTCATCCGGTGAATGGTTTTTTCTGACCAATTTCTAACCGGTTAGTGTAGGGTAGGTTTAGTTGCATTTTTTTCAATTCCCTAAGTGTTGTTCTAGCACAGTTAAGTAGTTTCCATTCAACAGTTCTCCTATTTTCAATAAGTTTTCAAGTGTTCTAATGAGTTATAAATAGGTTACAGTCATGTACAAGTTGCTCTAGATCTATTTTTGAGTTTTCCCAATGAATCCATGCCTAATGGATAGGCCTAGGCTACTATTTTTTTATGTTTAGCAGGTAAACATCTAGCTGAGGTCACTAGAAATGTTTCCCAATTTTCACCTATGCGCTAAATCAGTTGGGAAATTTATGTTTCAAGTGTTCATAAAGGCCAAATGGGGACATTGTTGTGTAGGATTAAATCACACATCTGATGCTAAGTCATAAGGAAACCTGTTGAAAGCGTGCCTCAATCGGATTTGACATAAAGCTCCTGATGAAGAAAGTCATTGAGACCTAGCTTGATGTCCTGCCACTGATAGTATGGTTCTATTCATTTGAAATACATCGGCCGCCTAGAATTTTTAGTTGCCAGGAGTTTTTATGCATCTCTCTGCTAGGAGGAAGTCACGTCGAAAGTTGTTCACAAGGCCGGCGTCGGGGAGAGTTGTTTTGAGTTCGCCATGAGGTCTTTTAAGCCGATGAAGGGTCTCAGTGACCGAATGATGTCTCACCGAAGGGATGGTGGTCTCAGGGAGATGTCCTATCGACACGGGGAAGTCTCGGCGAAAGTTGTGAGCTCGGTGTAAAGTACTGTCAATCGAGCAAAGTCTCCCTGAAATGAAATGAGCTCTCACAAAAACATATGGTTTCACTGAGAAGTCTTACTGACCCGATGGAGTCTTGCCAAAGTAAAGAGAGCTCGGAGCAAAAGAAAGTAACTCGACATGATGTCTCGCCAAAAGCGATAGTCTTACCAATGGTTTCAGGGATGTTGATATGACTTTTGTTGCTCGATATGAAGTCTCACTGACATATGTATGTTATGTCGATGCTGCTATAGAGTATAATTGCATCAGGGAGACACAACTAGTGTCTCACCGACATGCGATTCATTCTGATGAAGAGATTTTGACCACCCAGAGAAGCTTACGTGGCATCTGTTTGACCAATCAGAGGAAGCTGAAGGTGAACCATTGAAAATTTGATTGATTGACCACCCAGGCAAAGAAGATTAATGAAACATAAACAATATAAATTTGCTCTATGAATAAAGCAATGCATCAGTTTGATATACAGGTGGTGCCGTCTGTAAGAATCTAGGAGGAGACCGAAGAGTGTTTCCAGCAAAGGTCAAATTACGGAAGGATCTGGAGCAAGAAGAAAGCTGGCAGAAAGGAGAAAGCCTCAAGTCCGTGACACCTGGGATCGTTGCTCGCAGAAGAATCGATCTACATTTATGGTAACACTTAAAAGCATTCAAGGTAGCTCGAAAAGGAGATTTGAAGATGGACATGAGGACCAGAAGTTAATGCTGCAAAAGATCTGAAGGCTTCTCCTGGGAACGACTCTTCACCAACATGGACAATAAGGATACACTTGAATGCAACATTAATTTCATGAAAAAGATCTAAGGGAAAATCTTTATGAATGGATATTTTTGTAAGCCCAGAGGGGCTGACACAGTTTTGTATATAAGGAATTTTTTTCCTCTTTGTAGAGAGTTCTCCTTATTCTTTTCAAAAGTTAGTGACTTTTGCAGTCTTTTCTTAGATTAGAAAACTTCTATAACTCATTTAGAGCATGATATATAAAATTTATCTTGATCACCATTGACGGTTCAATTTTCCTTCGGGTTCTTGCAAAGTGGTGTGCATTTCAGGTTAATGATCAAGTTATTTTGTGAATTTATTTCATTCCTTGATAACTTTATCTTGTGTTTTCATGCCATCCTTTGCAAAAGTATCATTATTCAAATCACAAACTGTGTTCATATAGTCACACATGGATTGCAATTTGTGAAAAAAAAATTCCTTTTTTGAAAAAGTGTGTGAATCAAACCTATTTGTGGAACATTATTGAAAATATTTAAAGAATTTGATGTGTTATGTTATGTTCATTGTCAATTTTAAAGTGTAAATCGAGTATTCCATTTCTCTTACCAATTCGGTATATCACCATAGTGTTTAGTTTTTATTTTTATGCACTTCTTCTCCCTTTCCCTTTACAAAATCAGTAGTTAGGTGAAACCAATACCAAAGGAATCTAGCCTTCTCCAGAGGTTGACCTCTGTTAATAAGTGACCCATAGCTTTAGAGGTCTTCCCATGTTACACTGGATTGTTGAGTTTACATTCAGCAGGGTGCAAATTCAAGTGATAACAACTCCAAAGAAAATCTTGGCTGATTTGATGAGATGCAAACAATATGAAGAGGAAAAGATAACTGATTTTATCTCATGATACCAATCTCTTTACTCTCAAATTGATGTCAAGATTCCTGATCCACATATTCAAAAGATGTTTATTGAAAACTTGCAAACTAAACTTCAAGACAAACTAACAATGATGAAATTTCCCTCTTTTATGCACTTGTGTACCACTCTTTGCGATTATCACAATTCAGTTAGTAGTCATGATGCAAAGTCCACTTCTAGCCGAGCTGAGAAATATTAATATGTCAATCAAAAAAATTCACAACCATTTAGAAAATAAAACAAAGGGTTCAAATTACAACTCAATCCCTCTCAACAACCCACTCAACCCGTCAATAACCAAGTAGCTACTGCGATACCTTATAGTTATGGAGATCCAAAATGAAAGTTCACACCTTTACCAGACACTCTTCAGAACACAATGTCCCAACTTATACAACAACAAATGATTACTTTACTTGATGTTAAACCATTGGATCCTACTAAGCCTTTACCTCCAACCTTTAAACCCAATGCTTATTGTCATTATCATAGACAAAATAGATGTGACATGGAAAATTGTAAGCATCTTAAATACCTTGTGCAAGACCTCATTGATTCTGGTTGTTTATGCATTGCAAATATTAATGTTAAAGGTAATAAGTTTGTTGCCCCTCCAAATCAAATTTCCAAATTTTTACTGATGCTATGCCCAAACATTATGTGTCATTTTTCAAAGCTAGAGAAACTCAAAACAATGATGTGATGAATATGCATACAACTATTGAACATCTTGATCCTATTCCACATAACACCACTATTAATCCTATGGATGATATGGTAGGTGTGATAGATGTTATCCATCGTAAAGGGCAACCTAAGAAATCCCTTGATATTACTTTCTCCTCTAAGGACATCCTTCCAAATCTTCTCGATGGTCCTCTTTACATGGTTGACGATATTTATGATAAGCCCACTAATGGGATACTCATAGATCCCACCTATGGAAAGAATGTGATCATTGAAGAATTTTTGGTATTACATGATCTTTATAGAGATGATTATGGTAAACCAAAAATTGGATTTAAAATTTCTGAAATATCTCAAAACAAATTATCACTAGGACTAATTCGCTACACTGGGGGACTTAGTCCTTCTGCACATTTTGCATTGCAATTTCTAGCAATTTCAGCATATTTTCTACATTTATGTTTTCTGTTATTGCATTTCTGTTATAGTTTCCAGTTAAATTTATTAGCATTTTATTGCTCCTAGTTTACATTGCATTTCAATTCACCCACATTTAGAAACCTTTGCATGAGTTTTTGGTGTCCTATTGCTAATACCTTAGTGAGAAGAAGGTCAAGACTCATGTTATCTTAGGATAATACAGTCATTGTGGATCTTATATTGTCTAATAATTCCGCTCCTAGTATTGCAACTAGTACACTAGGAATGGACCCTACCTTTAGCAATGCTTTGCCTTCCCATAACATGCAATTTGACACATCAAACGATCACATTCCACAAGTCAATGTCATTAACATTCATAAGGACTTGACACATCTTCAACATAACATGTGTCTTGAAAACATTTCAACTGATGTGATTCCTACTATAGAAAACATCCATCACTTGATTGAATGTGATGAAGGCCTAAATGCTATGAAAAAAATTGCTGAGATATACCACAAACATGTTCCTTCCATCTCTAGTATATCTCCACCAGAAAACACTATGGTTATTCAAGGAGGACATAATACTCCTCCTTCAATAGTAGCATCCATACCTACCTATACTACCCCTTAAATTACAACAATATTTCAATAGGTTAGCAATGTGATTCCTTCCTTGACTATTCCTGCTAGCATTCTTCATTCTTATGTGGCATCACATGTTCTCTCCTCTTCCACCATACCATCTATAATAATTCCATTCACCCATCACCACTTTTCATTCCACCTCATACCACCTACACTGACCCTCTTATAACACAACTTTTCCAAACTGTCTCATCCATGCAAAAGAAAATATCCAGCCTCAACTAAAACCAGAATGGACCACCCACTTATTATGTTTGTAGTAGCCCACTATCTGTAGAAATACTATGAAAATTGATTCCACATAGAATATAGATGCTTATATTTGAGAATTATGGATGGAAGGGTGATCCTTCTAGCCATGTTAATGCTTACACTACCTTATGTAGTGACTTTGTCCTAGATGATAAACTATTGGAAAAACTATTTCCTATGACTTTAAAAGACACTACCTTAGAATGGTTTTCATCCTTACCAAACAATTGAATTCATTCATTGAATGAACTAGTTGATGCGTTTATAAATCATTTACAAAGGAATATGACTCCAAAGAAAATACTGGCTGATTTGATGAGATGCAAACAATATGAAGAGGAAAAGATAACTGATTTTATCTCATGATACCAATCTCTTTACTCTCAAATCAATTTCAAGATTCTTGATCCACATATTCAAAAGATGTCTATTGAAAACTTGCAAACTAAACTTCAAGACAAACTCACAATGATGAAATTTCCCTCTTTTATGCACTTGTGTACCGCCCTTTGCGATTATCACAATTCAGTTAGTAGTCATGATGCAAAGTCCACTTCTAGACAAGCTGAGAAATATTAATATGTCAATCCAAACAATTCACAACCATTTAGAAAATAAAACAAAGGGTTTAAATTACAATTCAATCCCTCTCAAAAACCAACTCAACTCGTCAATAACCAAGTAGCTATTGCGATACCTTATAGTTATGGAGATCCAAATTGAAAGTTCACACCTTTACCAGACACTCTTCATAACACAATGTCCCAACTTATACAACAACAAATGATTACTTTACTTGATGTTAAACCATTGGATCCTACTAAGCCTTTACCTCCAACCTTTAAAACCAACGCTTATTGTCATTATCATAGACAAAATAGACGTGACATGGAAAATTGTAAGCATCTTAAATACCTTGTGCAAGACCTCATTGATTATGGTTGTCTATCCATTGCAAGTATTAAAGTTAAAGGTAATAAGTCTGTTGCTCCTCCAAATCAAAATTTCCAAATTTTTACCAATCCCATGCCCAAACATAATGTGTCATTTTTCAAAGCTAGTGAAACTCAAAACAATGATGTGATGAAGATTCATACAGATATTGAATATCTTGATCCTATTCCACATAACACCACTATTAATCCTATGGATAACATGGTAGGTGTGATAGATGTTATCCATTGTAAAGGGCAACCTAAGAAATCCCTTGATATTACTTTCTCCTCTAAGGACATCCTTCCAAATCTTCCCGATGGTCCTCTTTACATAGTTGACCATATTTATGATAAGCCCACTACTGGGATACTCATAGATCTCGCTTGTGGAAAGAATGTGATCATTGAGGAATTTTTGGTATTACATGATCTTTATAGAGATGATTATGGTAAACCAAAAGCATGGATCAAAATAAACAATGGTTTTTCTTACCCTACAATGGGATTGATCACCCTTCCATTATAGATAGGACCTAAAATAGTGGATGTTACATTCTCCATTATCCCGTAGTCAGACCAGTTTTTTTTGCGGCTAGGCCATCCATGGCTTCGCTCAATGAAAGTTGTCCCTTCGGTCATACACAAATGTTTAAAGTGTCTGCTTTATAATGACATATTCATTGTTCACTATAGTGGCTTTAACCCTTTTATTTCTAAGGGAAACTTCTCCTAAAAATCCTTTTGGCCCAAACCCATGGAACCTATAATTCCTTGTAAAGACTTCTTTTTCATTACTTACCAAAATTTTAAAGAAAATAAAATTATAGAATTCTCTCTTTGCAACAAATCCCTATCCACTTCTGAGACTCCTATCCTAGATGAAACAATGCTTCAACCTAAACAGGACCACACCATCAAACTCTACTAACACCTAAAACATCCCCCACATCATCTAAACGACTGCGAGATAATGATAATAACTCCATCATGCCTCCTCGTATAAAACAAGTTTATAAGGCAAAGGAGAAAGTGGACGAACAACCTTCCATGGTTTCTTCTATTCCTCCCTTTAGGGAAGAAACTCACCCAATGGTTGATCAACCCACTCCTTCATAAGCATGAATTTAAAATAAAACCAAAAGAAACTGAGGAGCTAGTGAGTGTAGGCGTTGACATCATGCCCTTGCTCACAAGTCACAAGATGAAGAAAATAAAGAAAATAAAAATCCACACTTGACATAAGCAATGCATGATGGCCCTCCTCCCAAATCACAACAAAATGATCCCATACAAAAACCACAACTCATGATGCACCCTTCATTGGAAATTATCATTCGTCCTCCTGTCATGATTAACCTGGATGACGATGACGAGATTACTAAAATAGACAAAGAGGTGCACATAATTATTTGAATACATTATTTTCCTCTTCCATGAGCTTAAAAGACAAATATCCTACAAAAAGTGTATACCCTGGTACTTCCCCTAGTTCAAAACTTGCACTTGTCCCTTTAGCTAGTTGTCTATCCTTGACATATCTTGAATATGATTGGGAGGTGGATGACTTGCTCAATGGTTGAATTTCATTTTCCTTACTAGTCTTTTGCATTTTCTTTTTGTTTTATGTGTTTTTATGTGCATATCATGCTCCCCCGTGCTGTGCTATTTTTTGTTTTCTCTCTTTGTGACATTCTTCTATTTGTACCTTCATTCTTCTATATGTCATACATTGCTTTCACTATTTTATTTTTTCTTTTTCTTATATTTTCCCTTTGGGGATGACGCAAGGCATTGAGACTAAAATGTCTCTTTCATGTTGTCTCAAAAAACCCCCTTTTCCTTTTCTTTTTCTTTTTCTTGTGTTTTCCTTTTGGGGATGATGCAAGGAATTGAGAATGAAATGTCTCATTCATGTTGACCCAAAAGATTTTAAATTTTCTTTAGCTTTAAATTGTTTTCATTTTTCTTGTGTTTCCTTTTGGGGACAATGCAAAGTTTTGAGACATACTATGTCTCTTCCATGTTGACCCAAACAAATCTTTCTTTTTCTTTGTTTTCACTCTCTTTGTGTCATTCTTCCAATTCTATGTATTTGGGGAATGATGACAGTTCTGAGCTCTTTACAAAAAAATGCAGCAATGAACATATTGAACCCAAATCCATAGATCCCTTGTGTTTGGTGTTTTCATGTTGGGGGAAACCCTTGTATTTTTTTTTTCTCTCACATGACGCAAGTTTACTCATAAACATATGAATTGGCATGGGGGCTTTCCAAGTTGGCTCTCATATCTTCTTTCTTGTTTGTATTTTCCTTTACTACTTTACAGTAATTACTCACAGTACAGTGTGTAGTAATTCCTTTAAAGTGGGGGCATACATTAGCATTATTCATTTCCATTTTTCCTTTTTCTTGGTTCTTAGTGCAACCTTGTTACTTAATACAATGCATTTTTTTGCTTTGTGGATGACATTGGGTGTGATGTCCTTCATGAGTGTGATCTATCTTAGCATATTACATTCCTCTTAGTGGCTTGATGAGATGTACTGCATCCCCTAAGTTGCAAATTTTATATTCTTTGATTGGTCCTCTCTTGGAGACATTAGACACAATGTTCCGTAAGTTAAATACCTCACATGAACTAAGCAAGCATCCTTTGAACATCTTTTGCATGTTGCATTTTTGCATTTTTTATATGGCCACCTTGCATAGCACAACTTGCAGGCTTGTAGTTCCATCACGTTTGTTCATGAGCTCCAAGCGTACGAAGCTTTGCTTGTCTCATGAATCTTGAAATGTCATTTTCTTTTATGGCACCTTATTAAGTTATCAGGAGGTATAACTTTGGTATGGTTGAGCGAGAAGCCCATTTTGAGGCATGAATTTTCCCCATATCCATCTGTGTGTCTGTGAGTGCATACCAGCCATGAGTGTAAATTTCTCACCTTTTTGTCCTTCTTACCTAGTGGACAACCATGAGTTCCATCGCCTCAAAGTGAGTATACATTTCCTTTTTTGGATAAAAAACCTAGATATGATCCACAACAGGATAGACAAACAATCAAAGCTTGATCTGACTTTCATTCCTTTTGACTTCCCTCTTTCATTCTTTTACATCATTCTAATGTGTCTATTTCTTGCGCTCATGTTTAGTTTTCCATGGGATCTTCATCTTGGGGGCTTGATCATCCCTCTTGATTGTTGTTGTCTCATCTTGCTAAGCATTAGTTCATTGCAACCCCTCTTGATATGCATGTTCAATTACATTAGTGTGAGTTTGAAGAAAGTTCATCATCTCACTAAAGTGGGGGCTAACTATGGACATGGAAAAAGTAACCTTTCTACTTTTTCTCATGTTTAGGCTCTCCAAGTGAACTTTGGCTTGATTTTTCCTAGATTTAATGTTGAAATGTGGTCAACACATTCACATTAGGTCTTGGACCCTTGTGAATCATTAAGAATTCTAGGATGTCATGTAAAAGTGTTGTGAAGTGTTGTAACCCACTTTCACACTTTTCTAGGACCATTTCATTATAATTCACTTAAATAACCCCTTTTTACCACTTACCAAGTCTTATTTGAAAGTGTTGTAACAAACTCTCATGCTCTTC
Organism: Sequoia sempervirens; assembly: GCA_007258455.2. NCBI lineage: Eukaryota > Viridiplantae > Streptophyta > Pinopsida > Cupressales > Cupressaceae > Sequoia > Sequoia sempervirens. Next base: position 95,138 of record VDFB02375756.1, on the reverse strand, counting down.
TAGACTTGTCAGATCACTAATTCAACCCTTTCTTATGCTTAAATGACCCCTTAATACACTTTTCAACCATACTTAAGTGTATTTTTGAGAATATTCCCATTAAACCTCATTAAATAAACTTCAATCCCTGACACCCAATAAAATTCTCTAATTGGGACCAAGTCACCACCTGGGGCGACTTAGTCTCACTAGGCACAAAAAACAAAATAATTTTAATTTTTTGGAAGGATTTTATTCTCTTAACCTTGAGGTCAGCTTGTGATGTGTTATTTTTGAGAAATATTAGAAAATAAGTATAAATAAAGGGTTTTTCCTCTCATTTTCAAGTATCTAATTCATTCACTCATGCAATTAGCAAGAAATTCTCAAGCATTCTAAGCACTTTCAATCATCTATTGGAGCATCTTATTGCTTATCTTTAGATTTAAACATCAAGGGTTTGGTGAGTTTGTGACATTGCATGTTATTCATTCATCATCCTCTCTTTATTTCATTTCATTATATAGGGTTTGATTACCAAATTGGGGTTTGACCAAGGCAAACCCCTATTCTCTAATCCTTAACACTTTTCCCCTCTTTGCATGTGTGTTTGCAGGTCTTGTATGCATATTTTTCAAAGATTTTGGTGTTAAAACATCATAAAAAATCCACCAAAGTCATCAAATTCAACAAATCCCTAATTGAAGCTTGGAGACCTCTTTCAACCCGTTTTCGGTAGAATTTGAATCAGACAATTGTCAGGAAGGGAAGTGCAGACCGAAAGCTACAGAATTTTGTCCCAAATTTTCCAAGATTCCTAGGTGGACTAAGTCACCATCTATGGTGAATTAGTCCCACTTCCAAGCCTGAAAAGTGGTTTCTACATATCTGAGTACCCATTTGGAAAATTCCTATTCTTGTATAATTTCTTCGAAACTGGACTAAGTCGCCCAGCCTAGTGTAAGTGCCCCAGTTAGTTTTTCTAGTCAAATCTATAGCATTCTAGAGTCTCTCTGCATCATACTTTAGATTCCAAGTGCACCTCTCCAGTCTTGTTTAATTCTATTATTCTTTACTTGCATTCTAAGGTATTTTTGTGCATACATCACTGTGTTCTCAAACATTTTGCATATCTTAGATTTTGCATTAATAATCATCTTTATTTTTTAGTTTATTACATTTGGACATCATATTAGGAATATTACATCCATCCTTGCATTGATTTTTAGTGTAGAAATTTCCCATTTTGGCCTATCTTTCTCCTTTTAGGTGAAAAAACCTAGAAGTTCTAGAAAGCCCTTGGGAGCCAAAATATTTGTTTACAATAATGTATGATGATCCCATTTCTATCTTCTATGATAATACAAGTTCAATTAACATTTGAAATAATTTAGTGATGCACTCAATGAAAAATCATATATCTATCATGTATCACTTTTGAGAGAGAAGGTTGTGGAGAATGAAGTAAATATTGAGTAAGTACCTACAAAAGATTAGATTGCTAACATATTCACTAATGCTCTTCCTAAAGATACTTTTGAGTATCTATGGGATAAGTTAGGGGTCATTTCCCCTCATTCCTTGAACTAGATGAATATGGAGATGCATCAATCTAGTGGATCTATGTTTCTTCTAGACTGATGTTTGGAGGCTACCTCTTAGGGGGAGCAGGTAGTGTTTGGTGTTGTCATTTTATAGTTTGATTGGGTGTACTCCTAAGGGGGAGTATTTAGTACTAGTAAAGTTCTTAATGTCAAAGGGGAAAACAATGTTAAAACTCTCATCTTTTCCATTGATGTCAAAAGGGGAGAAGAGTGTCATGTGAAAAATAGGTCTATCTAGAGAGAGTACCATGTGAAAAAGTTTATCTTTTGAGGGGGAGAAAGTAAAATCATAAGAAAGTGTGTTCAAGAGCTATTGTGTTGTATTTGATGGTTTTTCACATTATGTGTTGCCATCAATGAAAAAAGGGGAAATTGTTGCAATTATGAAGGTGTTTCCATTGATGCCGAGTAGTTAACTAGTCAACTAGTTCTTGTTATTATTGATGTCCTATATGTTGGTTATTGGCTATATATGTCGAGGATATTAAGAAAACTATAATAAAAAAGGTTGTAGGTATTTGGTGTTTGCTCTGGGATTTGTTGCTATGCTAATAAGGATTTTTTCTATTATTTATGATTGTTGGAAGTTGCTATATCCAAATTTTGGGTTTCTGGATCATTTTACAATGCAAGTTATGTGCACCAGTTGTGAATGGTCGCGCGCACAAAAGGATATGATAATCACAGTAAAACCTTTCCTGGGAATTGGACATTCCAACAGGTGACTAATATCTCTCTATGGACGTTCATTTACTTGTCAAACCAAGGGACGTATACTTTAAATGGTGCGGCAAAATATATGCACTAAGAACTAGTTTCAGTCAAAACTTACCGGAAATAAATACTGAAAAGGAATTCTATCTACGCTACAGGAAGGTAATGCAAAGTTCTTTAACTCAACTATGATTTTATTAAAATAGAAACCATAACAACTACGACTGAAACACAAACTATGAACTGGCCTTATGCTGTAGGAACAGGCACAGGGATGGATTCCCTATGCTGCAGGAGCAATACAAGACTGAGTTTGTATGAAAACTTCAAAGATGAAAGCTAACTGAAGATCAACAGAAAAGAACAGCTAACTAACTAGCTACGATACTTACTAAGTGGGCCCCCTTAGCAAGCATCTACTGATTACGTAGGTGTTGAACTCAGAACTTCATCAAACTTTATTCATGAAAATAGAATGGTATACATTGCTTTGTTGATATGGAAATTAATAACAAACTCTATCTCTTGTCAAACAGATTCTGCTTTTTATTATCATACTGACTCTTACATGATATCTGCTAACTTCTACTACTATGCTTCTATCTTACTCTAACTATCATCTCCCTTCTCACTCACACAGGAGGAGTACTTTATTTAAAATCAGGAGAACATCTAACTAACTAACCCTATCAAAGAAAGACGTGGAAATAAAGTGTATCCCAGAATCAAGGAACAAACTTCATAAATGAATTTATCTGTTCAACCCGATTCGGAGAGAATATAGCGCTCCACTATTTCTAGATTGACTGCCATTAAAAATATTTCCCAACGGTTTTGGTCAAAGAGTCTTCGCCGGAGCTTCCTCGAAGTCGTGCAGGAAATGGACTTTACTGCAAGGCCGAGATCGGTTGCGCTTGACTCGATCATTCTTCAACAACCTGCGATACAAAAGGTAACAGACGCGAAAGAAAAGGTGCGTGGCATATACACAATATCCGTTCATTAATCACACATTTAAATCTATTTCATCATTCAAAAATTGCATGTGATATACCAGTCATTTAGGGAGTCAAAGGGGTAATAAATGTAGTCAAGACAACATAATAAGCTACAGGAACATGAAAGTGTTTTGCTACAGGATATCCCCATAAAAAGGTTTCAAACAAATTTTAAACAACCACGAATAACAAAAGTAAAGGCATTAAAAGTCCATCATAATATCCAAACTATGAGCACATTTTGGGCTCATCACTACCCCCTACTTAGCCTAATGCTGGTCCTCCAGCATTAACTTTTCTGGTGGTTTCTCTGAAATCAGTGGTTGCTGCATGACTCTGAAATGGATTTCCAAACCTGTAATAAAATCCTCTGAAATCCCAACACCTTTCATACCTACGGTCCTCTAAATCATCATTAAGATTTGTAGCCTGGTGAGGATAAAGGGGCCACATTAGCACAGGAGGTCTGAATGTCAATGGCAACCATAGTTCAAATCTCTTTTGAAGTCCCAAATGTATATATCTACTTGATCATTTAAGAGCTGCTGTGAAATTTAGGGGACTATGAGGTTCGGATCTTCTTAGTCCAATGGTTAATCTTTCCCACCTTTTCTCACTTTTGGTGTATGCCAGTCTCCAAAATGAATATGACTGTTCCTGAAATTCATCATATACCTGTTTCCTGATATCAAATATCTTCTCTCTGGCTGTAATATTATTAATGCCATATGTCAGAGCAAACCAGTTTTTCAACATTGCATGGGGGTTTGAACTTTGAGAGCGTAATGGAACAGGATCATTCCTTTCAGCTTCCTCATATATTTCCCATTTCCTGCCATAATTCGCTTCATTTGCTGCCCATGACATAAATGATCTCAAATGGATATCACCAATATACAAAAGAGGGTTCCATTATGTTTCTAATGGAATTAAGAAGCCATGTAAATAAAACTCACACAGAGAATTTCTTAACCAATTAGGGGCTGCCTGATATGCCTCGTAAAATTCTTGAGCAGTGTGAAGTATAGGATCTTGATTTCTGGAAATTCTCATTAGTTGGAACCATAAGAACTGTTCCTTAAGGCACAGAGCATAAACTCTGGGTGGTGGTTTGCATTCCATAATCTGACCAGTTACTTTTAACATTTCATCCATTTTTGTTTTCAACTCAACAATTTCCTGTTTCTGACTTTCAATTTCCTTTTTCAGTTTCTTCCTTTCTACCTCCCATAGACTTTGTTGCATGTTAGTCTGGGCTATGTGCCAGAAAGTCAGGGTTTGCAATGTAACTGTTTCCCAGTTAGCTTTGACATATTCCAGAAACTCAATCAAAAACGTCTTCTTATAAACAACAATGGCTTTACAAGTTGCAGGGTGAAATATAGCTTCACTAGGCACATTCAATTGTTCAATCTATTCCTGCTCTTGCTGCAAGATGAATTCTTGTTGCTACACTAGAGAAGACTGTGCTTCCTCTGAAAATTGCATAGCAGCGGTAGCCAAGTCATCAAGACTTGGTAACCCTTGCTCATTATGCTCCATTTCCTTTGTCTCAACTTGTTCCTCTTCAGGAACAAATGAACTATGTGCAGCATTTTCGGAAACATTATGAGAAACATCAAATTCAGACCCTACAGATCCTTCTGAGATTACAATAACCTCTGGTTGAGGTGAAGCAGGGGAGGTCATATATTGCTTCCTTGTGGAAACTCTTCTCAGAATTGGTGTGGCTACAGGAGGTGTTCTGGTAGCCTTCCTCTTTCTGGTCTACTTAGAGGGTTCTACCCTGCCAGAGGATGATGGTGAACTGGTGTTAGCAACAGGTGTTGTTGTAGGAGAGACAACTGCAGGGGAAAGTGCTGCAGGAGAAGAGCATTGCCTTTTTCGAGAATGAGGGTCAGACTCTGGGGTTTGTTTTACCCCAGATGACTCACCTGCCTTTGTTTTTCCCTTCTCTCTCCTAGTGGCAGACGTAGTTTGTATCCTAGCAGAGGATTTAGGTGGGGGAGTTGCAGGACCAGGTGCTATAGGAGTAGATGACCCTTGCCCTGTTCTACTGGTAGACGCAATTTCTTTCTTCTTTTTTTGAGGCCGTGGGGTAAGTACCCTAGGGGGTTGTAGAATTTGCAAGCTCTTTTGGGCAACGAATTGCTGCCAGGAAAGAGGTGAGACATCTCTCAAAGAGCGTTCAATTAGTAATTTGATAAGGCCATGGTGAGCAACAATATTATCTTTCCCTTGTTGGGTTCCGTGGGCACTTTGTTCCAGAAATTTTAATAGGAAATTCAGAACATTTACAACTAACCCATGCCTCGTATGACTTAATAATTTGAAATGATAAGAATGCAGGTAGGAGAAATGACCTTCACAGGTTAAATACCTGATTATGTAAGCGGCGTATTCTGAATAAGGAGGAGGCAACTATACCCGCTTGCATCCCTGCTTGGAGACTTCCAAAGGTCCATCAGTGGGTATTGAAAACTCAGCCCTTGCAGCGGCAGCATCTGAAGAAAAAATTTCTCCAACGGTTGGAAGCCTGGTTACTTCAGCAATTCTATGTTCAGTTGCAACAATCGTTAGACCCCACACAGTAGCTTCCCCTTCAGAAAGGGTTCTCAAAAATTCTCTAGCAGCCTCCTCATCAAAAGCATTTAAACTCAAGAAATAGTTTAACCATCCACAAAGGCTGAATGCGTGGACTGTTTGAGGATTTTGCAATAATAATTCATGAGCTATAGGCTCATGTCACACCAGATGACCACCCATGTTCACAGTTTTCCTTTAGCTGAACTCAATTCCTTGCTAAAAATTCAAATTCTCTGTTTCCCTTTTTGCTTTGGTTTTTCTTTTGTCGTGCCGTCACATTTCTTTCTTTTCCAAAAATAAACTTTTTGAACAAGTAGTTTTAATCGTAATTTACAAGAAAAACATGCAATAAAGAAGGACATGCGATCATATTTGGAAAGTACCAGAAAAATAATAAAGAAAGGTTATTTGCGCAGTTATGGCAGCGGTGAAAAGACAGGTTTTAAAAGGTGGATTACCCCGCCCCCTACTTAGAGTATGAAATGTGTCCTCACATGTACTAAAGAACAGGCGGAGATCAGGTAATAATGATTGGTACTGTCATAGCAGTAAATGAATAGAATAAAATAAATCAAATATGTGATAACAAAAGATATGGCATACCTTTGATAAGTGCATGTACGTGTGAAGAAAGATGACGGTGTCACATGAGTTGACAGTTGGGAATGATATCTTAATTAAGGGTGATGCAGATGGATAAGGTGGATGGGTGATGTGGGTTTCAAGGTGAATGGATGCAATGGATGGATGGGATGGAAGATAAAGAAGTGAGATGGGGTGAATATGAGTATGGAGAAAAAGGGGTTTCCTTGTAAAAATAAAACCTTTATTATGAGCATGCTTTTTCAAAATTACGGTGAAGCTGCAGGAGAAAGGCTAAAGCCTTCGGCTGCAGGAAGAGTAGTGGAAGGAACCTGAATAAACTGTTGCATGAATTCTTCTTTTGAAACTGGTTTATGGTACAACCGGAGTCGGTGGCCATTAACTAGCAATTTGAAATGGACTGGATCAATTGTCACCAGCTATACAGCTCTGTTGTCAAACACATTCTCAACTTCATAAGGATTGAGCCATCGTGTTGTGAGCTTACCTTGGTTTTCTTGATATCTAGAATCATATAACAGAGCCCAATCACCAACAGAAAATTTCTTGGTTTTTATGTGTTGATCATGCCATTTCTTCCGTTGTTGTTGGACTGCTTCTTTATGCTGCAGGGCAGATTTTCTCATTTCGTCTAAAGCATTTAGCTGCAGGAGACGGTCCTTCTGTGCTTTAGATATTTCCATATTGAGTTCAAGAGCTGTCCTCAAAGTTTTGTGCTCAAATTCTATGGGCAATATGGCTGTTTTCCCATAAAGTAGCTCAAAAGGTGTAAACCCAGTTGTTGTCTTTCATGTAGTTCTGTAGGCCCAAACTGCTTCAGGAAGTCTATTGCTCCAATATTTTCTATGGATCTGCACTGTCTTTGTTAGGATTGCCTTAATTTCCCTGTTTGTTACATCTGCCTGACCATTGGCTTGAGGGTGATAGGGGCTAGATTTCCTATGTTTGATTTTATAGTCATTCATTAGTGTAGTGATCAGATTCGATGTGAACTGAGCTCCCTGATCAGTTACAAGCTCTCTGGGAACTCCAAATCTAGTGAAAATTTGTTCATACAAAAATTCAGCAACCTTATTATCTCAAGCATGAGTCATAGCTTTTACCTCAACCCATTTTTTACATAGTCCATGCAAACTAGAATGTATGACTTGCCATTTGATGGTGGATCGATTGGTCCCACAAAATCCATTCCCCACTTATCAAAAGGGGTGACTATTACCTGTGGATATAGTGGCATTTCATCTAACTTGGTTGGTCTTCCTATACGCTAGCATCGGTCACATTTCCTTGTATAGGCCACAACATCCTTGTGTAATGTTGGCCAGTAGTACCCTGTTGTAAGAATCTTCATTGATGTTCTCTTTGCTACAAAATGTCCCCCACATGGTTCATCATGGAAAGCATGCAAGATATCATAAGTCTCATCTTCTCTTACACATCTTCACATCACTTGATCAGGTCCAGTATAGAACAGACAATTTGCGATCCATGAAAAGTTAAAACTTTTCTCTATTAACAATTTCTTTTCTTTTGGAGAAAAATGAGCTGGTATTCTATTTGTTGCTAGATAATTGGCAATGTCTGCGTACCATGGTGTATGTGTAGCAATGGAAAACAAGTGTTCATTTGGGAACCTATCATCAATGACTTCGTGTTCAACAGGTGCAGCTGATTGAAGTCTTGATAAAAAGTCAGCTACAACATTAGCTCTTCCTAGTTTATCAATTATTGTAATGTCAAATTCTTGTAACAATAGGAGCCATCTTGCCAATCTACCAGAAATGGCAGGTTTTTTCATCAGATACTTGATTGCTGCATGGTCAGTATGGACGAATATCTGATAACTTGTGACATAATGCCTAAATTTATTCAAAGCATACACTACTGCGAGCAATTCCTTTTCTATGACAGTATAGTTGAGCTCAGGACTTTGAAGGTTCTTGTTGATAAAGTAGATGGCATGCTCAATTGAATTTTCTTTTTGACTTAAAACTGCTCCTATACCAAAATCAGAGGCATCAACATGTATGTGAAAAGGCAAATTCCATTTTGGACCTTGAAGAACAGGGGCTTGAGTAAGCAAGTCTTTTAGTTGCAGGAAGGATTTTTCACAGGCCTCTATCCACTCGAATTGAGAATCCTTAGTTAACAAGGCATAAAGTGGGATGACAATTTTACTGAAATCTTTTATAAACCTTCTATAATACCCTGCATGGCCAAGGAAACTTCTGACATCTTTTTGTTTTGCAGGAGTTTGTAAATTCAGAATAACTTCAATTTTAGTAGGGTCAACCTGAATTCCATTTTTTGAAATATGATGACCTAGAACAATACCTTCTTCCATCATTAGAAAACACTTTTCACTGTTTAGAGACAAATTTTTCTCTCTGCACCTTTTTAATACTTTTTCTAAATTCACCAGTGCTTCTTCAAATGTGACTCGATAGGTGGTGAAATCATCCATATAAATCTCCATACAGTCATGAGATATATAAGCAAAGATACTAATTACTGCTCTCTGAAATGTTGCTAGCACGTTGCATAGACCAAAAGGAAAGACTGAGTAAGCAAATGTTCCCCATGGACAGGTAAAAGTGGTCTTATCTTGATCCTCAAGGGAAATTTTTATCTGATTGTACCCACTGTAACCATGCAAAAAGGAAAAATATCTTTTTCCAGACAGTGAGTCTAGTACTTGGTCTACAAAAGGTAGTGGAAAGTGATCTTTTTTAGTGGCATTGTTCAACTCTCTGTAATCTACACACACTCTCCATTTTCCACCTTTCTTGGGAACAATAACTAATGGAGAAACCCATTGACTGTCAGAGATTGGGTAAATAAAACCAGCATCAAGCAACTTTTGAAGTTCATTTTTCACTACTTCTCTAAGTGCTGGATTTACTCTTCTTTGAGGCTGCCTAACTGGTAAACAATATTCTTTGATATAGATCCTGTGAGTACAAACTCGAGGATCTATTCCTTGCATGTCCCCATATTCCCATGCAAAAGCTTTATGCTGATCTTGTAGCATTTTTAATAAGTCAGCCTGTTGAGATTGTGACAGCTTGCTATTAATATTCAAACAGTGACCTGGAGACAATGCTATCTACTTAATGAGATTACTCATAGAATCTACAGGTGATGTTTGTACCTCTTGTGGAAGCAAGTTATGAAAAATTGCTGGAAGTTTAGGCAGTGAACTTTCAAAATTTGGTTGCTGCAGGAAACATTGTAGATGGATGCCATTTAGATCAGATGAACTACCTGTATCAGAATTAAACTGCAAAATTTGGAAAAGCAAAGCATCCTCATTCTGAAGTGAGAATGGATCATTTTGAAGCATCATTAATTGAGCCAAGGAATTGGCTTCTTCAGTTTCTTCCCCCATATCTAGCCAAAAAAGTTGGGACAAATCTGGTTGAGGTCTAGCAGGCGGATACAAACCCAATTTTTTTGTGGACTGTCCATCAGAAATGGTCATATCTCCAGAATGACATCCTATTAAAGCATCAATAGTTGCTAACCATGGTCTACCAAGGATAACTGGATACCCTCCTAAAGCTTCCTTAATTGATAATATTGTGAAATCAGCTGGATACTCCCAGGATTCAAGAGTGACAATTACATCTTCCACCATCCCATCAGGTTTAACTGTAGAGCTATCTGCAAGCTACAGAACTGTGGGTGTAGACCTAATGTTTGAAATGTTCAAGGATTCCATAGTATGCTTTGTCATGACATTAATGACAGCACCTAAGTCAATCAAAACATCTTTTACAATCTGGCCATTTATATGTATCTGCACTACAGGACTTCCAGGGTCAATATACTTTGGAATGACTACATTTCCCAACATTATATCAGCCAATTTCCCTAAGACATGAATTTTTTGAGGATCCTTTTTCTTTCGTCCAGGCTTCTTTAAACAAGCCTCTTTAATAGCTTTTCCAAAAATGGGAACATCTTTAATAGCCTAAAATAAGGGAATTTGAATTTGTACATTTTTGAGTTGATCCAGAATGTCAAAAGTGGGTTCTTCCATGGATTTAAATGCAATACTTTGCAACCTCTGAGGAAAAGGTGGTTTGTCTTGACTTTGCAAAGCAGGCTCCTTAGAAACTGTATCAGGCATAGGCTTATGCTCAGTAGGATCAACAGGTGCAGTAGATTCTTTAAGGGGAGAATCTGGTATTTTAGTAATTAGAGGCAGTTTTGGAGTAGGTAAAGTAATTCTAGACCTCAAATGGATGTCATTAATATTTAAGGCATAAGCTTGATATTGGTTGGCTTCGGCAAGATACGTAGGCTACTGTGGCTGCTACTGTTGCTTATTATTAGGATTTGGCAATGGCTGGGCAGGCATAGGCGTTTGTTTTGGAGGTCCAGTATTTGTGGCAGTTGCTATAGGAGGTGGCATAAGGGCTTGTGGTTGTGGCTGTGGAAGCTGCAGGAATCCAGGGGACTGGTTTTGCCATTGCTGAGGACCTCTCCATTGAGGATTTTGCTTCCAATTACCTAAAGGTGGGGTCCATTGTCCTTGTGGCTGCTGCCAACCTCCTTGAGGAGATTGCCATTGCGGGGTCTGAAAATTAGGCCAATTTGGTTGAGGTGGATTCTAGGGTGGTGGTGGTCCATATGTAGGTTGCCATTAGTTATTATAGCCAGAATAAGGATTACCAAAAGTTAAAGGATCTTGAGGCATACCTTGTCTTTGGGCCCATGGTCTCCTTTGTGCAACAAAGAACACTTGATCATCATCACCTTCTATTGGTTTTAAGTCAGTAGGTAGTTTCCTAGCTTCCAAATTAGCCACCATCTTGCATCTGCAGTCACGCTTCTTCTGTCTGTAGTATGGACAAAACTCGGCCAAAACTGCCTCCACTTCCTCCTGTTTCTTCTGAGCTTGCATAGTGTCCACTTGTGTAGCCATATTATTAATGATGTCTTGTTTGAAGTCAGATAGCAAGTTTGTTATCTCCATCCGAGAAACTCCACCAGAAGAAGACTTCCCCACTCTAGCATGATGATCTCGACCTTTCTTAACTATTGCTCGAGAGTAGTTAAGACATATTTTCTTTATATCATCCCAAGGTAGTTGGGTTATATCACCTCCTCCCATCAGGTCTAGGGCGTCTATACAGGCATCACTGATTCCCCTTAGAAAGAGTAATTTCTGAGAGTCTTCATTGAGAGTATGGTTTGAGTTCCTTTTTAGTGAGAACAAGAACCTTGAAATATAATCTTCTAGACTTTCATCCTCCTTCTGCTGAATTCAGAATATGTCATCTCCTTTACTGACACTCTTACAATATTCCTTATACTTCTCAAGGAATTTTTTCTGCATGGCTGCCCAACTATCAACAACACCTCTTCCCAGACTCATGAACCATCTGAGAGCTCCCTCCTTCAAGGTGGAAGGAAATAACTTCAATTTATGAGCATCTATGTTGTAGTCATAACTGCGACAGAGGACATCAAACTCAAACATAAAAGTTTCTGGGTCCTCCGTAACCAGGCCATAAAACTTGGGAAGCAACAAAGAGGGAATATTTTTAAGATTGTCAGTATCTCGTTGGGGAACAATGGGAAACTCAAAATCAGGAGGTGGATTATTAGGTGGATTATTTGCCATGTTTGCTTGCTGGAATAATAGAGCGAATGGATTTTCCTCAGGTTCATTGTCAGCTGGGTCAAATGGTAGTTCAACAAATAGGTTTTCAGGGAGGAACCTTCCCAGTGCATCTCTTCTTCTATGCATGCAATACGATGAATGGTGGCTTGAAATATTTTGAAATTTTTTGACTAACAAACTAAACTAATGCTAAAAATGACTTTTGACAAATTCCTAGCTGGACGCCATCCCCGGCAGTGATGCCAAAAATGGTTGCACCCACAAAAGGATATGATAATCACAGTAAAACCTTTCCTGGGAATTGGACATTCCAACAGGTGACTAATATCTCTCTATGGACGTTGATTTACTTGTCAAACCAGGGGACGTATACTTTAAATGGCGCAGCAAAATATATGCACTAAGAACTAGTTTCAGTCAAAACTTACCAGAAATAAATACTGAAAAGGAATTCTATCTACGCTACAGGAAGGTAATGCAAAGTTCTTTAACTCAACTATGATTTGATTAAAACAGAAACCATAACAACTACGACTAAAACACAAACTATGAACTGGCCTTATGCTGCAGGAACAGGCACATGGATGGATTCCCTATGCTGCAGGAGTAATACAAGACTGAGTTTGTATGAAAACTTCAAAGATGAAAGCTAACTGAAGATCAACAGAAAAGAACAGCTAACTAACTAGCTATAGATTCTTACTAAGTGGGCCCCCTTAGCAAGTATCTACTGATTACGTAGGTGCTGAACTCAGAACTTCATCAAACTTTATTCATGAAAACAGAATGGTATACATTGCTTTGTTGATATGGAAATTAATAACAAACTCTGTCTCTTGTCAAACAGATTCTGCTTTTTATTATCATACTGACTCTTACATGATATCTACTAACTTCTACTACTATGCTTCTATCTTACTCTAACTATCATCTCCCTTCTCACTCGCGCAGGAGGAGTACTTTATTTAAAATCAAGAGAACAATTAACTAACTAACCCTATCAAAGAAAGACGTGGAAATAAAGTGTATCACAGAATCAAGGAACAAACTTCATAAATGAATTTATCCATTCAACCCAATTCGGAGAGAATCTAGCGCTCCACTCTTTCCAGATTGACTGTCATTAAAAATATTTCCCAACGGTTTTGGTCAAAGGGTCTTCACCGGAGCTTTCTCGAAGTCGTGCAGGAAATGGACTTTACTGCAAGGCCAAGATCGGTTGTGCTTGACTCGATCATTCTTCAACAACCTGCGATACAAAAGGTAACAGATGCGAAAGAAAAGGCGCATGGAATATACACAATATCCGTTCATTAATCACTCATTTAAATCTATTTCATCATTCAAAAACTGTATGTGATATACCAGTCATTTAGGGAGTCAACGGGGTAATAAATGTAGTCAAGACAACATAATAAGCTACAGGAACATGAAAGTGTTTTGCTATAGGATATCCCCATAAAAAGGTTTCAAACAAATTTTAAACAACCACGAATAACAAAAGTAAAGGCATTAAAAGTCCATCATAATATCCAAACTATGAGCACATTTAGGGCTCATCAGTGAACCATGCTTTTTTGTTTAGTTGGGTGAGGTATGAGAGAAATGTAGTTGCTCCAAATTTCTTCTTGTTAGGGTTTTATGATTTGATTTTCTCAAGATAGGTTTGATGAGGTCATGTTTAAGCGAAATTTGTTAACCAGAAAGATTGGATCATGTTAAGGTTGAGTATGCTTAATTGATTTATGTGTTTTACACTAGTATTGGCCGACCTTGTGTTTAACACTACTTATGAAGTTCATAAAGCATGGAGAAGTGTGTTGGGAATTATTAAGGTCCTCATTAAGTGTGTGCTTGGGTCATCCTCATTCTAATTCCACTGTAGAATGTTTTGGCACTGACCTAATCTGAATTTATAAATACAAATGGTGTGTGGCTAACTTTACATGAGTTTCAAAGTTGAAGATGGTATAAATATAAGTTGAGATGGTTGAAAGAGGTGTGGATGAATGCAAGAGAAAGATAGATGTGAGATAGATAAGAGAGAGTTTGTGTGTGATGAGAGTTTGAGGAGATTAGTGTGAAATTCAAGTGGCAAGTTTTTGAAGATAGTGAGCTAAAGGTGTTCTCTATAATTCAAGCATGTCTATAAGTGTGTGAGTGAATTGTGGTGGAAATCTTTGTTGCATTGAGATTATTTTCTCTTTGTAAAAAATATCTTTTATCTTCTTTTGTAATTCTATGGTAGTGAGCATTTTGGGTGGTTAACCCTTGTTGGATAGTGATTATTGTTTTGGTAGTAAGCTTTCTCTGGCAATGAGCCTTTGTATTCAGTTTTGATATTCTTTATATTGTGAGCTGATACTCACCGTGGTTTTTACCTTATTGGGTTTTCCATGTAAATTTTGTGTTATTGTGTGAATGGTTTTGCTTCTTTCAGCTTCTACTTTTACACTTAATGATTAATCTCATTAGCATAATAAAGGATTTGTGAATGATAATTGACTTGATCTTTGGTGAAAGTTTTTAAGGTTAAACTTGCTATAACTGATTCACTCCCCCTATCAGTTGTCTTGTTCAACATAAATTATTAATTGCACTTCACTACACAGTTAATAGAAAAGGCTTTAAAACAACTTTATTTCTCAGATAATTTATCAGGCATTGATAAATACCTATAATTTGAAATGTGCAAATAATCCCAATGACTATTGGAATGTCCCTAGTTCAACCTCTTCCATCTATGAGAAATCTAGGAGGAATAAGTGTCCTTTGCAACTCTTCACGAGTATTGGTTCCTCTAGAAAAATGCTCAACACTCGTGGAAAAACCATGCCCTAGCTAGGACCATTGTGAGTGCACCCTCTTGTACCCTAGATTGGAAACACACTATGGATGTGTCCCCTTCTCCATCTTGCTCATAGCCTGCTAACCTAGAATCCAATTCCCACAATGTACTATGCTTGATTATTTCTTCTTTACTTCATGTCCTCAAATTATTTAGTTTTCATAGGTTTTATACAACACAAAGGGTAGTTCCAACCAACACACCCTTTGGTAAATAATTACATTACACATCTCTTGAAAATCCAATAATTATTTTATTACATTTATTTATTGAACTATTATATTAACTCTATTTTACTTTTCTTTTTTTTCTTTCCATGGGGAAAAAGTCTCATAACAATTCTCCCCCTATTATTTAGCTGCTGCCCTCAATACCTTGATGATTTTTTGTATCACACATATAAATAGAACAATCTTTATTTAAACAAATGTGGATATTGGCATTTAATAAAATTAAATTGTTCCCAAGTACACTATCATTATCACAATGAATCCATTCAAGTTTTTACTTCATTTATAACCTTATTTCCAAATGTTCTAGACCTTCTTTCACTTATTTGTTCTGGCTGAATCTTAAATTCACAAAAAAGAAGGTTCAATATCTAAATACCTTTCCAATCAATCACATGATTTACATTATATACATATTTATTAAGTAAATCACATGAAATACATTATGGACTTGTAATTGAGGGCGTAAAGAAAGTTTATAAGCAACATCACCTAATATTTATAATATTTCAAAAGGTCCACAAAAATGAAGAGCTATTTTAGAATATTTTCCAAGTTTAATGAACTCCTTTTTAGTTTGACTCTAAGAAAAACATGTTCACCAACCTCAAAATGTTGAGTAGACGTATTAGAATCACCCCAAATTTTATACCTATCCTTCAAGTTAACCATTTTACTCACTAATGCAACTCCTTCCAATTATTAAATTATCATAATGTGATCACACAATAATTACTATTACGTGCCCTAGTTGTGTAATTACTATTTACTATTACTATGTAGGGTAAAATGCAAATGTAATGTGAATTTTGGAGATGAATAAATTATGCTTGTACCTTGTTATCAATATGAATGTTATCTCATTTTATGTTGCCTCATTTTATGCTATCTTAGTTGATGTTATTCATTGTGAAATACTGCATATATTTGAATAGATAGTTATTGAATTATTATAATTCTAACTTTGGATATGCTTAAATGTACTGCAAATGTTATGAAAAATTGAATACCATGTGTATGTGTTAGTGGATGTAGGTATGTGTAGTGGATGCAGGTATGTGTTCCATTCCTGCAAGTAGAGGGGAAGTATCACTCAGGAGAAGATCTTGGCCAAGTAACCAATAAAAGTAAACTATTTGAGCACATACACACACCACAATAGTTTGGTTGAGCCTAGACATAGTAGTGGGAAATTGGTAAGTCAGCCCTAGATTGTAATATTTACGTTAGTAAAGGTCTTGTTTACTACTAAGTCCATTATTGAGTGATGTTTATTTGTTTGATCTTGTGAGTTCCTCCCTTATATCTCAATGCTTGATTTTGTGGTTGATGAGTGTTTATATACATATATATGCACATATACATATATACACATGAGCATTCATGCTCGGAAAGAATGTATATATGTATATATATATATATACATATAATATCTATGTGACTACCAAAAAATGGTCTATACTTTATTATCAAATAAGTTATGGCTTTGTACTATATGAGTATTATATTCTTGGATATACACACACACACAGAAGCATTCAAGTTTAATAGAGTAGTGTGTATATGTACATATATATTTATATTATTAGTATGCGTGGATGTTTACCCATTAGCATTCATTGTATACCGAATGTGTACATACTTAATTGAATTATGATATAAATAAATATATTAGTACATATATACACACATACATATATATATGAGGGATAACATTAATGCTACTTATGTATATGCATATATATTTATGTATAGGTGCATATATAAATATCTATATTCATAATCCTATGATGTGAAAACAGGGTAACTTGATAAATATAAAGAGGATAAGATCATATATATATATATATAATCGATAGGGTTATCATGTGAATGATAACTTGCTTGTATTCATTTGCATATCTATATTTTCGATGTATACATTCATATATTATATTTTGCTAAAAAAATAGCATTGGTTATATGGCAACACATATATATACATTCAAATGTAATAAAAATACTTATCTTCGCTACCTTTGACTAATAGAATAGGACATGCATGAGCATGGCATAAAAATGAGCATGCTAAGATAGAAAGGTGGCATCTAAGCCAAACGGTTCATAAGGAATGGGATGTAGCTCTTAGAGGCACGTGAGTAAGGTTTATGCATAGTAGTGATATATGCAAATGGAACATAGAATAAGAGGGGAGCTGATATATTAGAGGTTGTTTTATAGTCGATAGAGACTATGGAATGAAGGTTGATATTGACCATGTCAATAGAAGCAGATTTAATAGATTTTGACTATTTGAGGAAACCAAATATCATTTAGGGAGACACATGATTTATGACATTGCATTTCATTTAATATTGTTTTCTACGGCTAGATTGACTTGGTTGACACTGTGATAAAGAACAACTTTGATTTTGTCCAATGTCTTTAAATTTTTAAATAGAATCATTCCTTAAATTCAGTCGATATGTGCTAAGTGTTATAGATTTATTGTTGACCGTTTCTCTCCATCATAAACCACACCAACTTGATAAAAGAATAGAGGTTTTGGTGCCACCTCTTGAAACATTTTTCTATTGATGTCCTTGCTAGAGTATAATTTGAATTCTCCATGTGAATTTTGAATTAGTATTTGGATTGTTGTTAAGCAAAGAAGTCAATTTGTAGGAGAATTTTTTGAGTATGAGCTTATTTGATTGCCACCTTATTGCTGAGTTTCATGTGTTGCTTTGCATGGAGCTTGTTGTCTATTTACATGCCTAAATTGTAGGCTTTGAGGTTACTTGGTTTCTCTATAAATAGCTGAACCATTTCATTTTTGAGGGAAAAATTCTTCCATAAGATATTTCATCTTTTGCAATTCATAATTCAGTATTCTCCCAAACATATTTTTCTTTGCATTGAGAGAGAAAGAGAGTGAGTTTTACTTACTTTGTGAGGGAGAGATATTTGAGAGGAGTAAGCTATCAACTTGAGAGACAGAGAGAGAGTTCAGTTGTGACATTCTTGAGAAGTTGGTTTCAAGCTAATTGTTGTTGGGAGAGGGCTGCATTGCTATCTTTAGTTGGAAAGCAATAATAAGCATGCAAATCTCTTCTTCTTTGTTATTTTAATTTGAATGATGTGTCTTGCATGCAAGGTTGAGATGTCTTTTCTAGTATTTGCAATATAAAAATTAGACTGTTTTGAAAAGGAAATTGAAGCTTATATATTTTTTTCATATTGTGTTTTTAACTATACTAGATATGTCGAAGAAATTGTTTGACATAGGTATTTAACTATACTAGATATGTTTAAACATGGGCTGCTCATAGCTAGTTATTTTATTATAATAAATAGCTAGTGGGTTACTTATGGATTGAGAGGTTTAGTGTGACCTAGCGAGATAGAGCTACTGCTTGATTAGTGTCAATGGACTCTTAAAATATGAAGTTATCATATTGATAAGAGTAGACTCATAGCTTAAACCCTCTTGGTCAAAGAGGTGATACTCTTGAATGGAGTCCTCTATTATTATGATAAATCTTCGATTGAGGCCATCCATTATGTTTTTTATTTTACTCCATAATAGGATGGATGTTTTTCATAGGTAATATATATTAGGTATGATTGAACACAAAAGGCACATATGGTACACTTAGCTAAGTTATTGATTTAACTAGGAAGGCTTGTGTTTGTACTCCTAGAATAGATAATCTAGTATGGAGGGAGTTTGTGTACTTAGGAGTAAGTAGGGAAATCCAAGTATATAGGCTATTTGGGATGATGGGCTATCCATTGAAGGAAATACCTAGCTTGTGTACACAGTAGTTAAGTAGTTTATTCCAAGTAGATTAATATGGTTGTAGGTTATCTAGGATGATGGACTATCCATTGAAGGAAATACCTATGCTTAGTTTAAGATAGCCTTAAGTAAAATTGGCCCTGAGAAGTTTATGTGATAGATGACTCTTGATAGGAATACTGAATGCAACTCTTTGATCAAAGTAGTGTAAGGTTTGAGACTCCACTCTAGATTGTGTGAGTACCGAATCTAACACTGTCAGTTCACCGTGATCCAATATTACATGCTAGATAGAGATTGTGGGATTAAAAGTTATAGTTATGTAGGGCACAACACTATGCTCAATTGGTTGTCGTTATTAGTTACTCTACCAATCTCTTCATCGAAGGGAAGGTCCATATATCAAATTATAGATGTGTGGAGGACCGCATTATGAGTCTGTGGTTGGGGGAAAATAACCCGAGTGATGCTTCTCCTCCACAACAAATGAAAAAAGAACCAATATTTGAAAGGAAGAATATTGGACTGTCTTACAACTATTAGTTCTAAATCTCATTGGATCTATGTATGTATTCTTACACTATTGTAACTTGTGAAATTATTGTAATGAAATGGAATCTTTATTGTAATATGATATGACATCTTGTTCATATATTCTCAATAAAAGAAAGAAAGAATTTATTGCAATGATTTGTTACCTAATTTTCTTACTCGTATGGTGTAAATTTTTGAAATTTTTACTGCATTGAAGGGTTGACATGTTACATGTGGTATCAGAGCTACCGGGCTTAACACTGAAGCCTATGAGCTCATAATGCAACAATGCATAAACCTTATCCAAAGATAATGGTTGAAAATATCTTGTACAAAAACATAAAGATAAAAGAACACAGGGAAGTGAAAAGGAAGATGAGGTTCCTAGTAACTTGTGTAAATTTGGGACTAGTTAAGAGTTGTCCCTATCCATTTAGGAACTCCTAAACCAAAAAATTATGATATTATCAGGGATTGTAGATGATTATGAAATTGGGTTACGTAGGAAGGTTAAGAAGAATAACCAATATATACCTTTATCCTACAAAATAGTTTTATGAATCTAAGGGGATGGGAAGAAATAAGATAACCCCTTAATAGTAGCAACCTATAGTTGCAAAGAATTAAGAATTCTTGTATTTAGTGAAAAAACTATGAAATATATGTGTATGAAATGTTAGAATAAATTAGATTGAAATAAGAGAGCCAATGAAGGAGGTATCCACAAGGTTGGAGAGCTCTTGACATAAATCTAATTCTTGTTTAAAGGATAAGATCTTGTAAGAATAAAGTTAGTAGGTCTAGGAAAAGACAAAAGACTAGAATGGTCAGAAATAAGTAATCAACAAATTGGACATGGTTCCATCAACCAAAATCAATGAGATTATTGGAATTTTGATTAAGATGACAGAATGAGACCAAACAACCTTTGTATGTCTAATGGTTATGAGAGAATAAGATTACAAGCACTGGAATAAAGTCACTTGAAAATGTGATTATGAGAAAGAAACCTGAAAGAGGTAAACCAGGTTGGTCTAACCAAAGGTTTCAATAGTACATAGATGGATTGGAGTATAAGTAGAACTCACCAATGTGTCAATAAAAACCAACATACGTTAGAGGTTCAAAAAAGTAAATGGAATGCACTACAACACTAGGTGTCAAATCAATAGAAGTTGTAAGGGAAAAACACTCTAAGTTGAATGATGCATCAACCAACGAGGCTTTATGAGTATGGATAATCCTCCACTAAAAGGTTATTGGAAAGAGAATGGGATTATTACTGTGTCTCCTAACTTCTAAATTTGTTGATTATTAATTATCTATCTCCTATTGAGTGATCAGAAATATTGAATCTACAAGACTAGAAATCAATGATGAATATAAGTTTGGAAAAAAGTATATTCAAAGTATACCATTGAGGTAGGAAAAGGAAAAAGAAAACCAAGAACAAGGAATGAAAAATCATTTCAAAAAAATAAAGAATTGCTAGTTTAACTTTGAGTAGATCAAAATTTGTTGAAACACTAGGGGGGAAGGAAGAGAGTGGATTGACTTGGATTAAGTACCCCAACCAATGAAAAATATGAGTATATTTTCAATTTGGAAGAATAATGGCTTCTTCACAAGTCATGATGTCAATTAAGTCATACATTTTGTGACTAATGAGAAAGGAAAAGGTATTGGGATTTTTGGAGAAAGATAAATGGAAAGGTCAAAGATTATGACCTATTATAATCTCATGCCTTATAAGATCAAATGATATTATCATTGATGCCTTAGAAAAGGATAGGAAAATAATTTGATCATGATAGGGAAGATCATTGTCTATGGCATTGGAAAGGGAAGATCTAGATTACTTGTGATTGGAAGAAAGTGTCTCTACACTCCTATATACCTTATATGGGGAATTTAGATAATGATGCTATTTATATACATAGGTAGTAATACTACATATTATGAAATATATACATGTCGTGAAGTGACTTGGCACTATGGCTTATTGTGCTAAGAGACCTGGAGATGATATGGTTTAGTTATTAAGCCATAGAGATGGAGTGAAAAATAAGGTATATGTGAGGTTATGTGAACCACATAAAAAAATCTCTTTATTTTATCATACTTTATACTCAAATGAAACCCTAGGGTTAGAATAACCTATTTGGGATGAGAAGTTCATTTGAATAAAAAGAGAAACCTTAGATTAAGTTTTAAACCTATTGAGTTGGGTTATGTACTAGGCTACTCATTGACACCCTTAAGTTGGGAATAACTTACTTGGTTGAGTTGTAAATTTGGTCTTGATTGGAACATTTAGGGGTAAAAACCTATAAAATTAGGCTAGTCATTGACTGAGGACTCTATCCTAATAATTGGAAGGGAATATTAAGATGGAGATTCACTCATGTGAATATGCAAATCACTTGAGCTTATAAAATTCTATATGAATCGAAACATAGGTGGGATACCTAGTGAGTTAAAGTAGCTACTTGTTTAATTACTTTACAATCTTGAAAGGAAGTCACATTGTTGACAAGACTCTACTTTATTTGGCTCTTTTATTAAAATGGATACACTCTCAAAGGGAAGCATCTATTGTTATGTTGCGACATAATAGAATTTTCCCTTAGCATGAGATGTTGGAAATTTTATTGAGTAGAACACCGAGGTTGTTTCATGTGCTCAACTAGGATATATCAAAGTTGGAACTCTCCTATATGATTAAGTGAATTCATGGAGCTAACACGAAACATTCATGCTTGGTAATTAGATATACAACTAAATTTGATATCTTCTAGGGACCAACATGATTGAACGAGGATTAATACTCAAAATTAGTACCAATTTTTATCGGTAAAATTAGATTGAGTTAAAAGATGGATTACAACTTTGAAAATAATCCAAGGACAAAAGAAATCCATGGAACTAATGTCCTAAGGTAAATGGGATTTATCTCCACAAAATCTTATAAACATTACTACATGGGAATTAAAGATGGCATGAGATTGTAAAATAGGTTTCACTTAGTCAAAGAATAGAATATTATTGGATATAAAAGAACCTATGTACCCAAAATTTTGGAAGATTCAAGAATGAAATGAGGAAATTAATGTTAGATTAAGGAAACTGGATTGAAAAAGTGAATTTTCAGATGAGAAACCACTATAACCCAAGAAAAGATAGAGTAAGAGGCTACACATAATGTAGAAAAATAATGTCTAGTATGCTAGGATTTATGAAGACCGGATGTCATCATTGGTAGGACATGTATACTTTCTTGAGATTCTAGAAGAAAAGTGGTAGAATACAAGATAGATCAATCTGTCTATGTCGGTAAAACTGACATAATGTTCTAGTGGACAAACTCACCAAAGTAACCAACACTATTTGGAAACTCAACTTATAGGATTTCGGTCCTAAATAATATATTGTGGGAAGTAGTTGCTTAGTATTCTTGAGAAGGCTATTTCAGTTTTGAATGAGAAAATAATGATAAGGTTGTGTAAACCATGATCATAGTAAAGGTCTTGTTTACTATCGAGTGCATTATTGAGTGATGTTTATTTGTTTGAGCTTGTGAGTTCCTCCCTTATCTCTCAATGCTTGATTTTGTGGTTGATGAGTGTTTATATATATATATATATATATATATATATGTACATATACATATATACATGTGAGCATTCATGCTAAAAAAGAATGTATATTTGTATATATATAAGTATCTTCTCTATGTGTTTGACTACCAAAACAATGGTCTATACTTGATTATCGAATAAGTTATGGATTTGTACGATATGAGTATTATATGCCTGGATATATATGCACACACACACATAAGCATTCAAACTTAATAGAGGAGTGTGTATATGTATTATATATTTATAGTATTACTATGCATGAATGTTTACCCGTTAGCATTCATTGTATACCAAATGTGTACATAATTAACTTAGGATATAAATATATATATTGGTACATATATATTTATATTATTACTATGAATGAAAGTTTACCCATTAGTGTCCATTGTATACCAAATGTGTACATACTTAATTGAATTAGGATATAAATATATATTAGTACATATATATACACATATACATATATATATGAGGGTTAGTGTTAATGCTAATTATGGATATGCATATATAGATATGTATAGGTGCATATATAAATATGTATATTTATAATCCTATGATGTTAAGACGACGAAACCTGATAAATATAATGAGGATAAGACCATATATATATATAATCAATATGGTTATCATGTGAATGATAACTTGCTTGCATTCATTTGCATATGTATATTTTCAATGTATACATTCATATATCAAATATGTTTTTAAAAACATAGCACTTGTTATATGGCACCACATATATATACATTCAAATATGATAAAAATACTTAGCTTCCTTTCCTTTGACTAATAGAATAGGCTACGCATGATCATGACATGAAAATGAGGATGCTACGACAAAAAGGTGGCATCTAAGCCACATGTTGTATAAGGCATGGGACACAACTCTTAGAGGCATGTGAGTAAGGTTTATACAAAAACAATGATATATGCAAATGACACATAGAATAAGATGGAAGCTGATATATTAAAGGTTGTTTTATAGTTGATAGAGATAATGGAATGAAGGTCGATATTTCCCATGTCAATAGAAGCCGATTTAATAGCTTTTGACTGTTTGAGGAAACCAAATATCATTTAGGGAGACACATGATTTAATACATTGCATTTCATTTGATATTGTTGTGTATGGTTAGCTTGACTTGGTCAACATTGTGATAAAGAGAAAATTTGACTTTGTCCAACGTCTTTAAATGTTTAAATCGACGCATTCCTTAAATATAGTCGATATGTGCTAAGTGTTATAGATTTATTGTTGACTGTTTCTCTCTATCAGAAACCATGCCAACTTGATAAAAGAATAGAGGGTTTGTCACCACCTCTAGAAACATTTTTCTGTTGATGTCTTTGCTGGAGTATAATTCAAATTCTCCATGTGCATTTTGAATTAGTCTTTGGATTGCTGTCAAGGAAACAAGTCAATCTATACGAGGTTTTGTTGAGTCTGAGCTTATTTGATCACCACCTTATTGTTGAGTTTCATGTGTTGCTTTGTATGGAGATTTCTATCCATTTACATGCCTAAAATATAGGATTTGATGTTGCTTGGTTGCTCTATAAATAGATGAACCATTTCATTTGTGAGGGACACATTCTTCCATAAGATATTGCATATTTTTCAATTCATTATTCTGTATTCTCCCAACCATATTTTTCTTTGCATTGAGAGAGAAAGAGAGTGAGCTTTACTTACTTTGTGAGGGAGAGATATTTGAGAGGAGTAAGCTATCAACTTGAGAGAGAGAGAGTTCAGTTGTGACATTCTTGAGAAGCTAGTTTCAAGCTAATTGTTGTTGGGAGAGGGATGTGTTGCTGTCTTTAGTTGGAAATTGATAACATGCATGGGGATCTCTTCTTCTTTGTTATTTTACTTTGATTGATGTGTCTTGCATGCAAGGTTGAGATGTCTTTTGTAGTATCTATAATATAGAAATCAAAGTGTTTTGAAAAGGAAATTGAAGCCTATATGTTGTTTTCATATTGTGTTTTTAATGATACTAGATATGTCAAAGAAATTGTTTGAAATAGGTATTTAACTATACTAGATATGTTTAAGCATGGGCTGCTCATAGCTAGTTATCTGAATATAATAGATAGCTAGTGGGTTTCTTATGGATTGAGAGGTTCACTGAGACCTAGCAAGATAGAGCTACTCCTTGATTAGTGTCAATGCACACTTAAACTATGAAGTGATTTTATTGATAAGAGTATACTCATAGCTTAAACCCTCTTGGTCAAAGAGGTGATGCTCTTGAATGGAGTCCTCTATTATTATGATAACTCTTCAATTGAAGCCATGCATTATGTTTGTATTTTACTCCATAATAGGAGGGATTTTTTTCATAGTTAATATATATTAGGTATGATTGAACACAAAAGGAACATATGTTACACTTAGCCAAGTTATTGATTTAACTAGGAAAGCTTGTGTTTACTTCTAGGATAGATAACCTAGTATGGGAGGGAGTTTGTGTACTTACAAGTAAGTAGGGAAATCCAAGTATTTAGGTTATCTAGGATGATGGATTATCCATTGAAGGAAATACCTAGCTTGCGTACTTACTAGTTAAGTAGTTTATTCTAAGTAGATTAATATGGTTGTAGGTTATCTAGGATGATGGAATATCAATTGAAGGAAATACCTACATGCGTAGCTTAAGATAGCCTTAAGTCAAATAAGCCTTGATAAGCCTTGAGTAGTGTATGTGATAGATGACTCTCAGTAGGATATACTGAATGTAACTCTTTGATCAAAGTTGTGTAATGTTTGATAATCCATTCTAGATTGTGTGACTACCAAGACTAACACTGTTAGTTCACCATGATCCAATATTACATGCTAGACAAATACTGTGGGATTACAAGTTCTAGTTATGTAGGACACAACACTATGCTTAGTTGCTTGTCATTATTGATTAATCTACCAATCTCTTCATTGAAGGGAATGGCCATCTATCGAATGATAGACGTGTGGGGGACCACATTATGAGTTTGTGGTTGGTGAAAAAGCACCTGAGCGATGCTTCTCCTCCACAACAGGTGACAAAGGAACCAAGATTTGAAAGGAAGGATCCTGGACCGTCTTATAGTTATTAGTTCTAAAGAACATTGGATCTATGTATGTAAATGTATGTATTCTTGTATTATTGTAACTTGTGAAAAAATTGTAATGAAATGAAATATTTATTGTAATATGATATAGCATCTTGTTAGTATATTCTCAATAAAGAAAGAAAATTTTTATTGCAATGATTTGTTACCTAATTTAATTGCTCGTATGGTGTAAACTTTGGAATTTTTTACTGCATTGAAGTGTTGGCCTTTTACAATTACTATGCATATCCAATAATCATAAATCTTAATATATATACTCAACATACGTTCTAAGATGACAATCATACATTTCAGACTACATGAGTATCCTCTTTTCATATACAATACTTAATAAGATGCATGCACAAAGTTATTGGGTTGATTATGTCCAATTTAACAAAGTATAATAAATCAAAACATGATAATATTTCTATAAGTCTTAACAATAATAGAACAATTGTAACTATTAACATGCATAGATTGCTTTATAGAGAATATTAAGTCTAATATTTCCTATTTTTAATTTAATCCAAAGATGTAAAATGATGATATGACTAGAAAACTGATAAAAAAAGATATTTTTGTTCCTTGTATTTACTAAATAGTTTTAGGACCTATCGATTATGAGCACACCACACTTCCACTATGACACTCTAACACTAATCGAATATAGGGTATGCCTTTGATGTAGGGGCATCTTTTGATACATTTTGGGTCATTTTTTCAAATTTTTAGGTTTGAGTTGTTTTGATGTGTTTCGGGTCAATAAGGTCAATTTGGACCATTTAAGGTCATTTGGGATCCTTTTGAGTCATTTTGGTGGTTAGGAGCAAAAAGTTGCAAAAGTTGTCATGTCAAAGTTGTCAAAAGGTTGCATTTTTGGTTTGGGAAGTTAGAAATTAGTTTTGAATGATGGTAATGAATGTAATGTCATAAATATTACATGCACACACAAGCACCAAGGTTGGAGAAGGTTGGGGGAAGAACAAGAATGAAAAAAACTCATTTTGTCACGTTCTTTTTTTTTTTTTGTTTGTTGAAATAGTCTATAATGTTTATGGTACAACCTTGTATGGTATAGTATGGACATGAAATCAATTGAAAAGTTTGAAGATTTATTTTAATATTATAAATATTTTTGTTTGAATCAATTTCATTAAGTTTTGAGTGAGATATAAAAGTTTCATTGAGGGTAGGTCTATAAGTTTATTTTTTCTGAAAAGTTGTAGTCTGAAACACGCATGGTATAGATTTTTATGCTCTAATACAAACCTACACCACCTTGGGAAGTTGGTGTTGTTTCTTACCTTACAAATGCTTTTGGTTTCATGCATTTTTTTTGAGTTTTGTGTGAGTTATGAAATTTTTACTAAGAGCAAGTGCAAACCTTGTCTAGGATTTCCAGCGACCTAGAAAATTCCATATATTTATTTTCCACCATCAAAAAGTAATGAAAGTGGTAAAAATTTCTATTTAAGGATATCTAAATTTTTTTTTTGGTTCAATCCTTTAAAAATTTTCAAGTGTGAGGAATCAATGACAATGTACTCTCATTTGTATGTAAACAACCTTAAAACCCTAGTGACTTGAGGGTTTGATAAGATCTATACTTTGTATGAACATGATTGGTTAGGAATCAATAGAAAATGTTGTAAGAAGACTGAAACATCAAGGAAATAATGCATCATGCTGGTTTTCCCTTGTTGAATGCACATTAGGCTGTCATGGCAGTGTTTCCAATGTGATCTAGAATGCATTTGATCATTGTTTGAAATGAATCAATTTATGAATTTTGTCAAGTGAATCAAGAGTATTCCTTTCTCTACATCAGCCTTGGAATAATAATATATCACACTCGTGTGTTTAAATAGAAATCCCAAGTCTTTATTAAATATAATCTTATCCTTGCACTTCTTTCATTAATTCTTTTCTTATCTAATATTGTATAAGATCATTGATTAAGAGCAACCCAATGCAAGAGTTTTTTTTATATATTCTAAGAATATTTATTCTTATATTAAGGCTTCTAATCACATGATTCTCTTACCATCTGGATATTTATCCTATTTTCATTTTCTTCCAATTTTGACCCCTTAACCATACCTTTGTGGTTATGTGATTCAAAAATTGTTTTCTTTCTAAAATTTTACAAATCTTCTATATGAATTTTGATAAGATGATCCTTCCTTGGAACATTTTGAGCCATATTAAATTATTCTATTTTTTTTAAAGGTTTTTATGCACATCTATTCATAAATTTCTCCTATAGAATATATAAATTATACCCCTATAAATGAAAAATCACATGTTTGTTGGATAATCTCTATCTTTGATTTATTTATGCTCCTACATTGTATTTTATTGCATATCTTAAACCAATAATAAGAAACCACCCAAACCATATATCATGGTTTATTTGAGGCCAAGAGATATGCCTAACATACATTGTGTTCCCTAGCATAATAAGGTGGCTTAATAATTATCCCTTTTTACAAAAGTTGTCTCTTGCAATCATAAATTTCTCTTTTAAAAGAGTTTTCTTAAATATTCTTCATTACTCTATTTTTATTTTATTTTAATTTAGGAACAAATATCCATTCAATATAAAAAAAAATTAGGGTTATCTCTCCCCCTATAAATCTTCAACATGTCCCCATGTTTAATCATAAGAGGGACTATTGAATTTCATATCCTATGAAGACAGTTGAATTTTAACATTATACAGTTCCATGGTTAGGACATGACACCAAATCCTCCATGACAATAAAAGAGCATAATTTGGAAAGAAACATCAATAAGAACCTTCTGAAACAATCTTTAAGAATCCAAAAACAATCCCAAATTGCACTTGGCACTAAATTTAACCACTTTAAAACATTAGGTGAACACTGTCAAAGAATTCTACCCCCTTGCAAGATTTGACATGCCCCTTGTCTAAGACTAAGATAGCTTATTTTATTTTATTTCCTATAATAATGAACTATGTTCTCACCAACTCATTTCAAAATCTAGTGTCAAATTTTTCCAAGTTTAAGATGTGAATCCAAAGACATGTGGATTATGGGCCCATAATGTAACTTGCTATAGTCCTATAGATGGATTAAAGAAAAAAAGACTAAGAACATTTTTTGAGAAGACATGTTTAAAATCACTTTCTTAGAGAATACAATTGTATTCTCAAATCTACTTATTGAACATGGAAATAACTTCCTTAAACCAATGGCTTGGCAATGACATGTTGCCTCTCTTGAAGGGAAATGATATGGAGTAAGCTTGTATGTATTTAGCTAACCACTAGGAATTGAAAATGATGGCTTGACAATGACATGTTGCCTCTCTTGAAGTACAATGATATGGAGTAAGCTTGTATGTATTTAGCTAACCACTAGGAATTGTAAATTTATTCTATTTCACTAATCTTTGCATTGAAATATATTTGAGATTCAATTTTCATGCCAACAAAGTACTCAAAAGTATGTAAATTGAGTGCACATCAAGTATTGGCACAAAAATAATGTATTGTCATTTTAGACATAGTTGTATAATTCTATTGCATCTTAGTAATGATCTTGATGGAAACTATGTAGGGATATATGTGATGTAGTAGTTTACATTTGTCAAATATGGTAGAGGAATGAAGAGTAATATAACAGAACACTAAAAATATTGAAAAAATAGAGCATAAACAGAGCAGTAGAATAACATTCATTCATTCATGTTCAAAATAGAGTAATAAAAAATTTAGGGCTTTCACAGCCTTTTGGAAGCAATTGGAAGCAATTAGAAAAAAGATGGAGTAAGCTCCAAGTAACTAAACCTAATTTAGAGTTTTCGGGAGTCTTCCGAAGTTAATGCATGTACACCTTCCACACCTACCAAAAATATTTAACACATACAACTTCACTTGAATATGGCGTACAGTTGAGTTCTAACACTCTGTCCTAATCTCAACTCTATAATTATCAACACTAGCAATTCCTAAGTTTTTTCTTTGAAATTCAAAAACATTCTTTCCCAATGGCTTTGTAAAGATATTTTCAAGTTGATCTCGTGATCCACAAAAGTCAAGAGAAATTTCTCCATTTTGGACGAGCTCTCGAATGAAGTGAAAGCGAGTGTCAATATGCTTGAATTTCTTGTGGAAGACATGATTTCTGGATAAGGCAATTGCAGAACTATTATCACAGAAAATAGGAGTTGGCTCCTTTTCAACATGTGCAAGATCATTCAGAATCCTTCTTAGCCATACTGCTTGACAAGCTGCTGTAGTTGTAACCACATACTCTGCCTATGCTGAAGATATTGAAACTATGGGTTGTTTCTTGGATGCCCATGATATGAGATTAGTTCCCAAGTGAAAAGAATAACTTGATGTGCTCTTCCTATCATCTATGCTTCTAGCATAATCATTGTTTGTGTAGCTTGAGAGTGAAGCATCTTTAGATTGAGTGTACCATAATGCATAGTTGATTGTCCCTGCAACATCTTAGAATTATTTTTGCTACTTTCGAGTGTGAATATTTTGGAGAGTCCATGAATCTAGATACAAAAATTGCAACAAACATTATGTCAGGTTTAGTTGCAGTATGGTACAAAAGACTTCCAACTAGACTCTTGTACAAAGTAGAATCAACTGGTGGTCCATCATCTTGTTTGATCAACTTTGTTCTTGAGCAATGGGTTTTTTTGCTGGTTTGCAACTGTCCATTATGAATTTTTTCAACATTTCTAAGGCATACTTTTGTTGACAAAAAAATACCTTGAGCAGATTGGTTCATTTCAATTCCCAAAAAGTATTTCATGATTCCAAGATCAGTCATTTCATTCTCCTTTTTCATGGATTCTTTGAACTCATCTAACATCAAATTTCCTATATAGAGAAAGTCATCAACATAAAGACAAACAATGAGAATTTTACCTTCATGATCTATTTTTGTATAGAGAGTTGACTCATGATGACTCTTGATGAATCCATTGTTGATGTAGTAAGAGTCAATCCAACTATACCAAGCTCTTGGGGCTTGTTTGAAGCCATACAATGCTTTCTTCAACTTATATACTTTATGCTATTGCCCTTTGATTTCCAACTCTGGTGGCTGCTCTACATATATCTCTTCTTCCAATATACCATTTAAAAATGCAGATTTCATGTCCATTTGGAAAACTTTCCATTCATTTTGAGCTGCAATAGCCAGAATAGTTTTGACTATGTCTAATATTTCCACTGGAGCAAAAGTTTCTCCATAGTCTATGCCAAGTTATTGAGAGAAACCCTTGGCAACCTACCTTGCTTTGTGTTTTTCTATCTTTCCTTTGCCATTTAGCTTTATCTTATATACCCATTTCACACCAATGCTGGTTTTGTCACTTGGTAGATCAACAAGATCCCAAGTTTTGTTCTTTTCAATTGCTTCAATTTCCTGATTCATTACATCAACTCAATGTTCCTCTTTTATCGCTTCTTCAAAGTGGGTTGGATGATATGAAAGAAAGGAAAAACGCTCTTGTTCAATTGTATTTTATTGCTCATATATTTCCCTTATGCTTCTAGTTTTCTAATTGTCTATAGAGGAAGATGAATCACTATTGGGAGAATTACCATTTCCAAAGTGTTGTTGCTGACCTTGTACTTGTAATCTTGGTGGTCTTGGCAGATGAACTTGCTGATCTAAAGGTTCATCAAACAATTGTAATGGATTTGGACCATTCAAAGTTTCATTTTCTTGATCACTCCATAATTTGTTCTCAAGGAACTTGACATCTCTGCTCACCACAAATTTCTTAGTGACAGGATTGTAGAGTCTATAGGATTTTGATTGTTCACTGTAGCGAACAAAGATACATTTTTCACTCCTATTGTCAAATTTTTGTCTCAGCTCCTTTGGGACATGTGCAAATGCAATGCAACCAAAAATTCTAAAATGAGCTACATTCAACTTTGTACCAAACCAAGCCTCTTGTGGCACTTTTCCTTCAACACTAGTTGTAGGAGATCTATTTAAAATATAGACTGCAGTAGCAACTACTTCAGCCCAATAATCATTTGACATATTCTTTTCTCTAAGCATGCATCTAGCCATATTCATGATGGTCTAATTTTTCTGATCAACTACTCCATTTTTTTGTGGAGTATATCTTATTGTGGTTTGCATATCGATGCCATGTTGTTTGCAAAAATATGTGAAATATTTTGAGTTATATTCTCCTCCTCTGTTTGATCTGAGCACTTTTATATATTTACCACTTTGTTTTTCTGCTTTAGCTTTGAATTGTTTAAACTTTGAAAAAGTATCAGACATGTTCTTGAGGAAATAAATCTAAATTTTCCTACTAAAGTCATCAATAAAAGTAGTGAGATCTTTGGAATCCAAAATAGTTGTGACAACCATTTCAAATTTCTTTGGTAAGCTTCTAAGGACTTTTTCAACAATTTTCTGATCTTCAATGGTTTCACCATTAATCCTAATTTGGTTTACAATGCCCATGACTCTGGTCCTAAATTGATCAATATTATCTAAGTTAGACATTCTCAATGTTTCAAACTGAGTTCACAAGGTTTGCAGTTTAACTATCTTGACTTTGTCAGTACCCTCATATGCAGATTTGAGGATATCTGAAACTTCTTTTGATGTTGTTGTACCTGTGATTTTTGAGAAAATATAATCATCAACAGAGTTTTGGATCCAACATTTTTCCTTGTTCTCTTTATTTCTCTGATCTGCAACTGCATTTCTTTGAGCATTATTCATAGTAGTTAAGTCTGTTGGAGTGGGCTCTGTGTAGCCATTCTC
This sequence comes from Sequoia sempervirens, assembly GCA_007258455.2. Lineage (NCBI taxonomy): Eukaryota > Viridiplantae > Streptophyta > Pinopsida > Cupressales > Cupressaceae > Sequoia > Sequoia sempervirens. The sequence continues at coordinate 62,101 of VDFB02375756.1, read as the reverse complement.
AACTCATTCCCAACATTTGGGCTTGCAGAAAAGACTTCATTTTCAAGGACCAAAAATCACAATTTTTTCCAAGAAGAATAGGAGTCTGTAGTAGATTACTAGAGGTAGCCATTAAAAAAAATTTTCCAAGATTAAAAAAAACCTCTAAAATGGCAACTTCCTTATGAGCAACTCTATGCTCTTTTGATACTTTCAAATATCTTAGAAAGCAACTATTCTAGGCCTGAATTTGTGTGACTCCTTCACTCCACCAATAGCAGGTTTTGTTGACTTCCTTGACTCTAATTTGGGCTTTTCCTTGGTTTTGTGTTGGGCTTCTTTTCCTTCCATTGAATCTGATCTAGTTGTTCTCCATTTAAATATGAAGAGGCTTATGCACCCTGAACTTGCCACTGCTCTGATACCATGTCAAATATGGCAGAGGAATGAAGAGTAATACAATAGAATACTAAAAATATTGAAAAAATAGAGCATAAATAGAACAAAATAACAATCATTCATTCATGTTCAAAATAGAGTAATACAAAATTTAGGACTTTCACAGCCTTCTAGAAGCAACTGGAAGCAATTAGCAAAAAGTTGGAGTAAGATCCAAGTAACTAAACCTAATTTAGAGTTGTCGGGAGTCTTCCAAAGTGAATGAATACGCCTACCACATCTACCAAAAAATATTTAACACACAGTTTCACTTGAATATGGCATACAATTGAGTTAATTCTAACAACATTTTGAGTTTAATAAATTGTTAGATACGCTTGTACAAAAATCTGAGAAATATGTTTACAAACCTCCATGCACCTGATAAGGAAAAAATTGAAGAGGTAATCTCAATCAAAAGAGAAACAAATGACAACGTAGGAATACATTTAATGAGAGATCGAATGTACCGCCAAAGTAGTCATTGCCAAGAATATTTTTCAAGGAAAAAGAGCAACCACAACTAATTATACAAAACTCACCCAACTAGGTTGATAAAATTGCCAAAAAGGGAGTCACAATTTAAGGAGATCAATTTAATCTGAAGCTTCCAAATAGTCATAGCTTATAAAAGTGTCAAGGAGGGCTCTAGGAAAGTACACCCCAACAATTCATTGATGGAAAATTCACCACCAACAATTAATCGTCATGGAAAATTCACCGTCAAATAAAATTCACCACCAACAATTTATGGCAACGGAAAATTAACTGCATTAATATTTTTTAATATATATTTAAAAAACTTTGATTTTATTAAAAATATTAATGCGGTTAATTTTCTATAGGTGGATTGCTGGCAGTGAATGAATTTTCCGTCAAGGAGATCATTGAAGGGCTCTAGAATTCACTACCATTGAAACTTTTAAAATTCATTGCCAGCAATTGCATTAATATTTTTTAATATATATTTCAAAAAATTTGATTTTATTAAAAATATTAATGCAGTTAATTTTCTGATCTTATAGGTTTTGATACCAAATTGTGACCTCACCAATCCCCAATAATTTCTATGCACAAAATTTGAGATAATATTTAATTTCCAAATTCAATAGTTTGAAACTAAATTGAATATAATAAATAAATCAACAATTACATTCAATTACACTAATTATGCTGTGAATAAATTATTAATTGCACTTCACTACATAGTAAATACAAAAAGGATTTAAAACAACTTTATTTCTTAGATAATTTATCAAGAATTAATAAATACTTATCTTTTGAACTGTGCAAATAATCTTAATGAGACCTTTAGTTCAATCTCTTCCATCTATGAGCAATCTAGAAGGAATAAGTTTACTTTCCCACTCTTCACATACCCAAGGTTTGGCACACACTATGGATGCGCCCCCTTCTCCATCTTGCTCACAACCTGATAACCTGACTCACACAATGTACTGTGCTTGATTATTTCTTATTTCCTTTATGTCTTGGCAATGTGTTGTGCTTTGATTATTTCTTCTTTCCTTTGTGTCCTCAAATTATTTAGTTTTCATGGTTTTTATACAACTCAAAGGGTAGTTTCAACCAACACAAACTTTTGTAAATAATTACATTACACATCTTGTGAAAACTACAATAATTTATTTTTCATTTTTTCCTTTCCACGGGGAAAAAGTCACATAACACCCCTTATCCTGAACTTCAGCTTGCTTCTAAAGATGTCCTACAACCCTATCAAAATTTTGTAAGATTGCTTCAATCCTCGGCATTGGATCTTCATTATCTATAAAAGTACCTTCAAACTTAGGATCCTTCTCTTGCCTTGCTTTCTCCAAATTTTTGAAAGCCAACAACTTAATTTTCCTATCTTTTTCCTTTTGAAGGTCAAATTAATTTTTGACCATGTCTTTAGGATAGAAGTTGCTCCAAAAATTTCCTCCTCTAATTCTCACTTTGAATTTTGTGATGAAACCTTTTGGATCATGATTCCTCGCTCTACAATTCTTCATTTATAAAGGTGTAGTCATTATCAAGATATTTTTCCACCCATCCTTGATCATAATAAAATAAAAATATGATGTATTGTGGGAAAAGAGTTCCCTTCTTTTGTCCTACTAGGTGCACATCCTCAACTCTTCCTAGTTGCCATATGACTTCCAAAAAACCAATTATTAATGACACATATTTTTAGAAAATATGTGGAGAGAATTTTTTTCCATATACCCTGATAATAGTGTAATCTGGATAAGGGGTGATGTCTCCTCAATTGTGATCAATGCCCAATTCAAGCCTCCTTTCTTTACCCCTTAAGAAATAATTCAATTCCTTAGGAATCCTTCATGGATTCTTCACCAAAAACCCCTCCAATCTGACACCAAAAATATTTGTAAAAGTGACAAAACTAGAGCTTGAATCATTCATGTGAAGGTGATGAGTCGATGTCTTGATAGGGAGACACTCATTCATTTCACCCTTCATATTCAATATCATATCCTTGCCAAAATCATCTACTTCTTTGAATAAAAATATGTGCAACAATAAGGAATACCACTAGAATCCCACTTCAGTTTCACCTTTTTTGAGTGCTACCAATGCGCGATGAATTGAATTAGGTAAATATGTGGAAAAATTATATTTCTTATTCACCATCACAAGTTGAATGTTAGAAGACATGTACATAAATGATACAGGTATTTTTTGACTCGACCCTAGAATCTAGCGCAAGGTGTAATAAGTCCTAATAAAATAGAACTCAAACATGTCCGCTGGGAAGGGCTCTTTATTAGTGGATGTAAGTTTTATTTTTCTCTTCCCCTTTCCTCTTTCCATAAAATTGGGCACGATTGTTACTCTCTATATAGGAGGGAATTTTCACCCATTGTGTGAATTTCACTTTTGTACCCCCTCACCTTAGAAAATAAAACCTGAAGAAAAAATTCCACATCACCCACCTAACTTGCATCCACTTGGCATGTGTTTTGTGTGTCAGCAGGGGAATTTTCATTAGGGACGAGCGCAACATGCGATGTTTGCATGGCATGCTATCATCCCTGATAGATTCCTACCTCTGAAGTTTGTAGGGACACTACACTCCTCATTGGGTACGAATTGGAATGCCTCTGTGTGACCAATCGACTAAAAAATGACTTCTTCTCTCCCATTTTGGTCTTCAAATTCATCCATTTCACTATCACTTCAACCTCTACACACTCATTCATTTATCCTCCAAGATTTTCTAGCAATCTAACACATTCTCTCAAGCATTTTTCACAACTCCATTGAGCATTGCAGTAAGTAAGCTTGTTACTCCATCAATTCCATTATTGTACGCGTGGTATTACCATAGAAGCTATGAATTTGGAGTCTTGTGAGACCTCCCTTCATCACTGCTATTGTTGTGTCAAATTTTCCAAGCTCATTGCTTGCATTCTCCCTAAATTGACCTTGAGTTCCTTTGGGTGGAGGTGGTATCACTTCATTTCCTTTTGTGGTTTGATAGAGTAACGCAGCATCTTTCATAGCATCAATAATTTCCTTTCTTCTTTCCTTTATCGTAATTTCTACTTCATGGATTTTTTGGCTATCCATGGAGGTAGAAACCCCAAAGTGGGGGTTTGACTGAGGAAAACCCTTATAAAAGCCAATATTTTTCCCTCTTGCATGTGTGTAGTTGAACGTGTGTGTAGAGCTCGCTAGTGAACTGGAGCTTTAGTGAGTTGATATTCATTACCTTTGTCTTCATCTACTTGTATCATTTACATAGTTACTTTTCATACTTCATAATTCTATTTATTTCATTAAAGATAGTTAGCTAGGAAGTTAGTAGGTTCTTTGGTCTTTTATACTATGCTCTATGTTTCCTGGCTATACAGACACCAACACACCAAAGAGATGCCAACAACACGTTGTTGTCCTAGAACCGAACTGCTATCCTTAGACAAAGAGCTGTCTAAAGTATAGTTTGAAGTCTAGAAACCAACTCATCTAGCCCCATTTATACTTTTAGATCTACAGAGTGATAGAAGAACTTGAGAGTGCTCTTCATTCTTTCTTCTTATCCCAAACATCTGCTAGCTTGAGGTAAGTTGGGGGAGCCCTCCACTCTCGGCTCTCCATGGCCTAGAGCCTTGGTGTGGTTTTTTGGACTATAAAATATTCAAAATTTTGTAGTAGCTTACATTCATATACTCCACTAGAAATCTACATTTTAAAGTGAAAATTTTCTATGGTCCACTCCATATATCATTATCCCTAAGTGATTCCATTAGATTTTATCTTTTAGACATGCCAAAATCCCTTTGGTTTTCATTGAGTAGGAACTACTAAATAAATAATCCATATCGACATGAGTAAGTATAGGTCTCTCCGACCCATAAGCTATTTCATTCCAATACAAGTGTTTTGGGAATATCAGCAAAAGGTCAAGATTGTCACATCGATCAATTTACTTGGGAGGATACATATCGAGAAGATACAACTAGTGGTCTTAGGGATGAAGAAAGTCATTAGTGAGACAAACACTATTGGAGTGAGATCTACAAGTTAGCCCAAGAATGCATGTCATGTTGATGGAATGCCATCGGCGAGATACACATTTTGTCTCACCAATGAAGCGCGAAGAATTATATCGTGAAGACATGTGCTATCAGAATAAGTCTAAAATGTCTTCTCATTTCTCTGTGTCACGCCGATGGAAGTTACATCGGAGAGAGTCTTACCGAATCACTTGAAAGGAAAGAGATGTACACTAGAGAGACTTGTAATGCTAGAGAAACTGTCAAATCTTTCAGGGATACTTGTTCTCTTGAAGATAAAGATACAAATGGATCAAAAGGTTCGTCAGAGTGATACTTGATGACACCTATGGTACCTATGTCATTTTCGAAGGTGGTATAGATCTGAAAGATTAACTATTTGATATTGGTGGGAATGATATGTTGTCTCCCTAACCAACAATGTGTTTAGTGAACATTTGGTTTGACCCAAACATAAGGATCACCCAGAGTTTCAAATTGTTGTACCAATATAATCATTTGATTTAATAGTTTGAAATTTGAAAAACTTGCTACGCTCATGCTCAAAGCTCAAACATTAATGGTGGCATGAATACACAATGTAGAGATAATTCCTTGAGTTGAAGAAGAATAATTAAAGGAGATTTTGCAGAATTGGCAATAGGAGAAACATGAGAGTGAACGAAGGGCCAGAAGATTTTGCAGCCGAAGATTTTCAAATAAAGCTTGTGAGTTCTCTGCAATTACATTTTCAATTATGTAATTTTAAGAAAATAAAATGGAAATTTCAAGCTTAAGAAAATCAAAAGATATGAGGCAGGGTGAGAGTAGTCATCCTAAAAGAAAAAAGAAAAAGATTGAGATTGGGAATAAGCCAGAGGTAGCTGAGAGGAAGCTAAATCAAGACCTTATTGATCAATTTCCCAGCTCAAGACCTAAAGCCAGACACTTTGTGTAGCTTAGGGGAGAGGTAAAGAAATTTGAGGATAAATGTAAACACATAGGGGATGTATGGAACTCAATTAGGGGATATGAGTTGTTCAATTTTCACTACCATCAGAGGAATCGATTTGAGCTAGTATGTAATCCTTGGAAATTCAACCTTGGAAACTTAGCCTGCTCGAATGTATTTCTAGATGTACAATTGGTGAAACTTATCTGACCATTATAACCCAAGGCTCAAAGCCATTTGTGATCCATCAGGAAATCCATTTATACATGTATTGGAAGCCACGATATGTGATTTTTTTAACTTCCAAGGGACATGTGATGAAAAAATTGTGCATGACGAGTTAAAGAGAGAGTTCTGGAGGATGGACACCATATATAAGGGTTTGAGGCTACCATTACATAGACCTAAGAGGGATGGAAGTTTGGTTCCACTCGAGGAAAATGATGAGCCGCCATGTCATATTGACTTGTTCAAGCCCTACATGAAATATACGTACTTCTCAGCATGCCATGTGTTAGGGATGGAGGCTACTGAGTATATGTCAATTATGCCAGTGGTGATTGCAATAAATGTTGAGTGTCATAATTCTGTACCATTTTATTATGCCTCATACATCTTCAAGGGACTTGATTTAGCGTTGATGGCAATAAAAAATAGATCTCCTATTTTACATTTTAAGCATAATTAAGTTTTTATGCATATAATACTACATGATGGACAAGAGTTGGGGATGTGGCCCAAAAAGTTAAGAATTTCACAGTTTGATAGGGAAGGTAAATTATTACTGTAGACACTCAAATTTGTCCTCACAATCGTAACGATATTCGTCTATTGATTAAATAGATATTACTATTTACTTTATCAATTCATTCAATACTTTCTTCTATTCATGCATTTCATCAAATCATTGAACCATCTCATGCTCGTTCAATATTTGTTGCATTAACATTCATGTCCATTTGCATTATCATTCATACCCATTTGCATAATAAGTCATAAACATCATTTCCATATTAAATCAATTATCATAGTCATTATTATTATTATTTCATAATAAACTAATTATCATAACTTGCATATTAATCATATCATTTGCATAAATCATTCATGAAATATTGCATTTTAGTAAAGCATCTTTAAATCATTTTATTCATATTTAATCATTTAGGTTCATTTTAATCTAATATCCCTTTATCACTTTCACTCTCATGCGTAACATTTAACCCATCAATGTGGGATAATGACATTTACTTCTCTCACATCTTTTATACCACATTTCATCTTCAACCCCTCTCCATCCTCAAAGAACTCCTATTTAAAGTGGGATTTCTCTCTCATTTTCTCTCTCACAAATTTTGCTCACAAATTTACATACTCATATGATCTTTGCATCTTGCTTGCATTTCTCATTCATGTGGGATAAAATGGTGATTCTTACTCCATAGAATCATACATTTTTATGGCTCTACAATTGGTGAACCTGATGTGAACGCTTGGATGAATATTTTCATATTTTGCATGCAGACTAATCTGCAGAAAAATGGAAAGACAAATCTGATATGATCTATATTTTGCATCAATTTCTTTGCATTTTATATGTAGATCTATATTTTGCATCAATTTCTTTGCATTTTATATGATCTACATTTTGCAGAGCATCGATTTCTTCACATCTGAATATGAAATATATTTTGCAGGATCCACAACTCCAGATCTGATGTGATATACATTGTCTCATTTTGTAGTTGAAAGGAAAAATATCATATCAATTTTCTTTGCAGCAAATTACATTGAAACAAAATAAAAATAAAAATCATTGGAATAATTTAAAAATGTATCACTTGCAGGATCCAATTTTTAGTTTTAACATTTGAATTAGATTTTTAGTTTTCAACTTTTAAATTAGATTTTAGTTTTTAGCTTTTAACTTTTAATGTAGAGTTAGCTTTTAATTTTTAAATTAGATTTAGCTTTTGTTTTTAGCTTTTAACTTTTAATAGCTTTTTCTAAATTAGATTTTTCTTTTTTTAATTTTGATCTTTTTAAATTTAGTTTTATTTTAGAATGTAGATTTAATATAGATTTATTTCAGATTTAATTTAATTTAATCTAGTTTAGATTAATTTTAAGGCTTAGATTAATTAAGATTAGTTTTAATTAACTTAGACTAATTTTTAATTTAGTTTCTAATTTAATTTAGATTTTTAATTTTTAGATTTACTATTTAATTTAGATTCTTAGCCTTTTAATTTAGATTTAATTTTAGTTACTAATTTAATTTAGATTAGATTTTGCTTTTTACAATTTTTCTTTCTTTCTTAATGTAGCTTTTAAATTTAATTTTTATTTTGTTTACCTTATTAATTTAGCTTAGATTTTTAAATCATGAAAAATCATTAATTTAGATTTTACTTGGATTCTTAGTTTATTTGTGATTTTTTAGATTTTGACTTTCTAAATTAGATTCTTAGTTTAGAGTTAATTTAGAATTTAGATTAGAGATTTAGATTTAAGTTAGTTTTTAATTCTTAGATTAGTTTTTAACTTTATATTAGTTCTAATCTAGAGTAATTTTTAACATTGGCTTTTAGTTTTAGATTAATTTTAATTTAGAATAGCTTTTAATTTGATTAATTAGAATAACTTTTTTTTAACTTTTTAATTTGCACTAACTTTTAAATTAGATTAGTTTTTAATTAGTGTCTAACTTAGATAAGTTTTAAATTTGGATTAACTTTGAATCTAGATTACTTTTTAATCTCTAACTTTAGATTTTGAATTTAGATTAACTTTTAATTTTAAATTGGCTTTTTATCTTAGATTAACTTTTTTTTCCTAGATTATTTTTCTTTAAATTTATGTTAGTTTTCATTTTGGTTAAGTTTGGGTTTTGTGACTAATTTTTTTTAATTTCGTTTCTTTTGCTAGGTTCATTTGGCAAAGAATTAAAAATCAAAACATACGCTTGTCAAAGAAAGGAGGCATGAAACTACTAATGAGATTTTGATGCAAGACGTTTGTTGAAGACATGATTTTGAAACCAATTGTATTTTAGATTATAAAACACTTCAATTGGTGCATTAAAAATGAACAATTGTCTTCTTCCACATAGGCTTAACTAGGGGGTCAATGAACATGTGCTTGATTCTATTTGACTGTGCTTGAAGGTGGTAGGTGATTATGCTATCACCTTGTGAAAACTAGGTGAATAGAAAACCAGACCCACCTTATTTTTTGTCACCTTCATGACTTAATAATCAAAGTATCCTCTCCCCTTTCACTTTAAAGTGATCCTGGGTGTAAGAGAAATAGTTATTATTTCTAGAAATGGGCCTACCTTAAGGGAAAAATTACTCACCTTAAGGGACGACTCGACCAGTAACAGGCTAAAGCCAAGCCACTTCCAGCCGAGATATAAAAAGGGTGCTTGAGGAAAGTTCAGGAGGTGCTGCCGCGAGTGCTGATGTGTCCCTGCGGATGGGTAGTACTCCCATAAACCCTGTTGAGCGTAACCTCTTCAGGCTGGAGTGCCACCTAATTGGTGATTAATCTCTCGCCCCATGTGTGGCCACTCAAACGGATGCCCTAACTAAACACCTATTGTTCTAGAAGCCAACCATTTTCAGCTGTTGCTTGGTATAGTGCAGGGTACATTATCATGCCCGAAGATACTCACTACTGACTCCCTTGAGTAGAGATAGCAGTTCTTGGGAAGTGATGACCCAAGAATCCGAAGTTGATGTGCTCGAATGATGTTAATGAGCCGTGGAGGGGAGCCAATGCCACCAAACTTCTAAGCTATCTGCTCTCAAGAAGGAAAGGTGTTTAGCACCAATCCAGGGTATATCAGTGGGCTATATCAAGTATACAAACCCTTGGCCTATTAGGATTGTGCTTGTCTCATGTGCATTTGCATACACCAAAACATCGTGCTTGTCAAGTGTTTTCTAGATTTTCAAATAGTATTCACCATATACACAAATTTGAACACAGACAATTGACCTCAAACAAACATCACACCTAGAAACTTGCAACATCTCAAACTTTGCAAACCTCAAAAGGTCCAACAATACAAACATCCCATGTGAACCTATCACTTAGATTTCTTGGGGTCATCATCCTTCAGTTTTGATCTTTCAATCCTTGCATTCCACCTAGTCATTGCATATTCATGGTCCTTACATATTCATATCCCTTTCATCCTAGTTCTTGCATGTTCCTAGTCTTGCATACATAGGTCACATTACATAGTCCTTGCATACATATATCATTCCACCTAGTTATTTCATGTTCAACCCCTTTTGCATATCAAGACCATCTCACCTAACCTTTTGCATGTTCTTAGAATTTAGCCCTTTGCATATTCATCATCAATCAGAAAATAAAACCTTTAGCTTGCATAGGCTACTCTTCTAGGTCTTGAAATCGAAGCTATTATTATCTATCCTTACATCACTTGAGGTTCACCATCCCCTTGAGTTAAGGGAAACATGCCATTATCTTGAGTAGGAAATCCTTTTGGAGTGCATCATCTCCTACATAACCTCTCTTAGTTGGTAGTGTAGTAATGCATCCCATCATAACACAAGTAAAGCCTTTACATCATAAACGCTTTGGACCTAGAGTTTCCTTTTAGCTTTTCATTCTTAGCTTGTCATATCATGCACCATACCATTTTCATATCCCAATCTTAGAATCATAGCCCTTTTTCATTTTGCATCCTAGTCTTAGGTCTCATACATTACATGGTTAGAAAATCATAGCAGATCACCTATGACCCTAGGACAAAGGAAAAATGTTTCAAGAAGAAAGGAACCCTTGGGGGAAAAAGACTTTGATAGGGAAGATCACAGTAGTGTTGCAACTAGTGAAAGCAATTGAAATGATAGTGAAGAAATAACACAATCCACCATAAATGGAAGCTCTCAATGATAATAGATTCACTAAACTTCTTCTGAGGTAGTCAAGCGTATTACAACAATACTTCAAGGCCCTTGTTGAGGAAGGAATCAAAATGCCTCCTGATTTTGACATATCATTACTCACAATGAATGACCAACCTAAATCTAGTGAATCTAGAATCCCAAAACAAACAATGATGGTAGGATCAAAGATCATGACCTTTATCTACAACCTATGAATTCGCTTGATCTTCAAAGACATCAAAACCTACACCTACAAATGATCCTATTTTGGATGAGCTTAGAACATTAAGACAAGAATTGGATACTCTCAAGAACAATAAAACATCAACTCACAAGTTCTCCATTGAAGACATATGTCCTTATCCCTTCAATCCAAGCATACCAATGCCACCTTTTCCTAACCATTGGGACATACCAAAACTTGAAAAATATAATGGAAAAGGAGATCCTAAGAACCACTTAAGACAATTTTGTGCCACTACCATGGAATTTGTAGTTGATGAAACATACCTTATGAGATTATTTCATCATAGTCTAGGAGGAGAGGCTATGGAATGGTTTTCACAATTACCCCCGACCATCAAATATTTTCAAGAATTGGCTGATAGATTTGTCTCCAATTATAGTTTTAATTGTGACCTTAAAGTGACCATGAAAAACCTTTTCAATACCAAACAAAAACAAGGTGAATCTTTTGTGTCATTTTTACAAAGATGGAGACATTTAACAAAACGATTGCATTATTCCATTCCTGATCAAGAATTGGTTGACCTCATTTGTCAAAATTTGAACAAAGAAATCGGAAGGGAACTTCACCTCAAATACTTGGATTCCTTTGATGAAGCCATAGAAATGGGATTTCGAATTGAACAAATCCTCATCGATGATGGAACTATTAAACTTAATAATGAAAAAGATCAAAAATCAAATTCAAACAACAAGATCCCTTCTTGGGTTAAGAACAAGAATGTAGTCATTGAGGGAGTTGTCGATGAAAAAACAACTAAAACATCATCCCCTATTTACAATCTCAAAGTTTCATCTTCAGATAAAGGAAAAGAAAAACAAAGAAGTTTCCCTAAACAAAATTTTACACCATTGGGACAATCACTTGAATCTACATTAAAAGAACTTCTTGAAACCAATATTATAACATTACCCAAAATAAAGGAATATAATCCACAAGTCAAACCCCCAAGGTGGAATGAAGATCACTTTTGCGACTATCATAGACACAAAGGACATAAGACAAATAGCTGCAATAAACTTCAAAATTTAATACAAGACCTTATTGATAACGGTAAGATAGAAGTTGAAAGACACACTCCTTCTGGTAATTCTAATCACAAGGTGTTTAAAAACCCTTTCCCTAAGCATGACAAGGATAAAGGAAAGGCTCTTGAATCTGGTGATGGTGTAAACTATACTACTGCTAAGTATGATTATACCATACATAACATCAATGAGGTCAATAATCATGTCAACACTTTCATCATAAAAGGAAAAGAACCTGATTGCAAGGTTACCACCCACAAAGGCACCGTTACCCTTAAAGGTCCTAATGCAAAACCTACTACACCTGCTTCACAATACAACCTCATAGAGCACTTAGGAAAAACACTCGCACAAATTTCTATACTCGAGCTGCTATGCCTATCTCCTAACCATAAAGCTATCTTAGATAAAGTGCTTGCTACCACTATAGTGCCTAGATACCTACATGTAGATCAATTCCAAGCTATGGTGGGACACATCACTTCTCCTCATACTCTCACTTTTACTAAAAATGATGATTCATCCCTTTGACAACCACATAATGTAGCTTTACACATTGACGTCCTCATCCATCATGTTAAGATCAAGCAAGTTTTGATAGAAGGAGGAGTAGGCCTTAATATTTGTACTCAAGAATTGATCACAAAATTAGGGTTCTCTGAAAATGTAGTTGATCCAAGTAAAAATATTACCATAAAGGCATATGATGAAGAGGAATGCTCATCTAAAGGATCAGTTACTCTACCAATTAGAATTGGCTCTGTGGTAAAGGATGTGGTTTGCCAAGTCCTTGATCTCCCACTGACCTATAATATCCTCCATGGAAGACCTTGGATTCATGCAATGCAAGTAGTACCTTCTACATACCACCAGTGCATTAAATTCCCCCACAATGGTGCTGAAATCACAATACGAGGAGATCCAAACCCTTTCATTTATTGCCATAATCTAAGCCCTAAAACTAAAATCACAATCCCAAGCAACCGTGAAGCATTTCCTTCCCAAGCATATGTTGATCCTGAGTCCTTAAAAGCATCTTCCTCAAAATCCAATACAACCAAGATCAACATACAAGTAAAAGAACAAGGAGTAGGAGAATATACCTTGAATCATGCCCTTTGCATTAGAAAGCTACCTTTATCTCCTAAAACCTATGGCAAACCACAGATGACTAAGACCACATCAGATGTAGATACTACAATGATTTGTAAATCAACTACTTTCAAAAAATGGGGAGCCCTTTATAATGAAACAGAAGAAGTTGATCTCCTAAAATGGTTATACAAAGATGAAGATACAAAAAAAGAACAAACTAAAATAAAGATACCTATTGAACAATATGGTAAAGGATTTGATATTATGAAACAAATGGGATATGATGGTAAAAGTCCTCTTGGCTTACAAAAACAAGGTATCTTGGAACCAATACAACCTACTCGTATGCAAAAAATCCCTGGTTAGGACATGATGCACAAAAAGATAAGACCTTGAGTACTGCGTGTGCTTCAAGTAAGGAAGTAGAGTCCTCTAATGCTACACAAACAAATGAGGAAAGTGCCATCGATGACTTCATTGAAATTTATGACTATGATAGTGTCCCTACCCCTAAACCAGATCATAATATGTATACCCTTGAATCCATTCAAAATCTTGACTCGAGTCATGATTCTTTACCCTTGGTTCACCCTGAACTCATTAATTTCGATCAGAAGGGACCATCACAACTGGATGTATTTGAAAATGATGAGGCAATCATAAACTTTCTAGGAGCATGAGAAGACACACCTCTTGAGGATCATAAAGCAGGATTCATCATAGAACTCAATAATGTGGCTTATTTTTGGGGGAGTTCCAAGCCTTTCAATTGCAAAATTATTGAAAATATAAATAGGTCTTCTAGTGAAAACTGATCTGCGGCACTATTAGACCTGACAAAAGTAAAAATAAAGGATGTATCCAAGGGTGAAAACCTCTCTAAGGCACCTGAGGATGGAGGGCTTGACACACTTCCCTTAGCAGTATATCATCAAAAATCATCTATATTGGTGGAGAAGACAGTACCAACAAATCTAGGCATAAAAGAAAAACCAAAGATAATTCATTTAGCATAATCATTAACACCTGAAGAGAGAATAGAGCATATGCAGTTCTATAAGGAAAGACAAGTTAACTTTGCATGG
>VDFB02375756.1:0-47735 GCA_007258455.2 Sequoia sempervirens | reverse complement strand
GTACAATAATGGAATTGATGGAGTAACAAGCTTGCTTGCTGCAATGCTCAATCGATTTGTGAAAAATGCTTAAGAGAATGTGTTAGATTGCGAGAAAATCTTGGAGGATAAATGAAAGACTGTGTAGAGGATGAAGTGATAGTTAAATTGATGAATTTCAAGACTAAAATGGGAGAGAAGAAGTTGTTTTTGAGTCGGTTGGTCACACAAAGGAATTACAATTCATCCCCAATGAGGAGTGTATTGTCCCTGCAAACTCCAGAGGTAGGAATCTATCAGGCATGATAGCATGCCATGCAAAAATTGTGTGGTGTTCTCGTCCCTAAAAAAAATTCCCACACCAACACACAAAACACATCCCAAGTGGATGCAAGTCAAGTGGGTGATGTGGAATTTTTCCTTTAGGTTTGATTTTCTAAGGTGAGGGGGTGCAAAAGTGAAATTCACACAATGGGTACAAATTCCCTCCTATACACAGAGCAAAAATCTTGTCCAATTTTATGGAAAAAGGAAAGGGGAAGAGAAAAATAAATCTTACATCCACTAATAAAGAGCCCTTCCCAGCAGACATGTTTGAGTTCTATTAAATTATTAGGACTTATTACACCTTGTGCTAGATTCTAGGGCCTAACCCTCCTTAAAAAATACCTATATCATTTATGTACATGTCTTCCAACATTCAACATGTGATGGTGAATAAGCAATATGATTTTTCCACATATTAACCTAATTCAATTCATCACACATTGGTAGAACTCAAAAATGGTGAAACTAGAGTGGGATTCTAGTGTTATTCCTTATTGAACTTCACATATTTTTATTCAAAAGAAGTAGATGATTCTGGCAAGGATATGATATTGAATATGAAGGGTGAAATGAATGAGTGTCTCCCTATCAAGACATGGACTCATCACCTTGACATGAATGATTCAAGCTCTAGTTTTGTCGCTTTTACAAATCTTTTTGGTGTAAGATTGAAGGGGTTTTTGGTGAACAATCCATGAAGGATTCCTAAGGAATTGAATTATTTCTTAAGGGGTAAAGAAAGGAGGCCTGAATAGGGCATTGATCACAATTAGGGAGACATCGTCACTTATCCAGATTACACTATTATTAGGGTATATGGAACAAATGTCTCTCCACATATTTTCTAAAATTATGTGCCATTAAGAATTGGTTTTTATGAAGTCATATGGCAACTAGGAAGAGTTGAGAATGTGCACCTAGTAGGACAAAAGAAGGGAACTCTTTTCCCACAATTCACCATATTTTTTATTTTATTATGATCAAGGATGGGTGGAAAAATATCTTGATAATTACTACACCTTTAGAAATGAAGAATTGTAGAGCAAGGAATCATGATCCAAAAGGTTTCATCACAAAATTCAAAGTGAGAATTAGAGGAGGAAATTTTTGGCACAACTTCTATCCTAAAGACATGGTCAGAAATTAACTTGACCTTCAAAAGGAAAAGGAGAGGAAAATTAAATGGTTTCCTTTCAAAAATTTGGAGAAAGAAAGGTAAGAGAAGGATCCTAAATTTGTAGGTACTTTTATAGATATTGAAGATCCAATGCCGAGGATTGAAGCAATCTTACAAAATTTTGATAGGGTTGTAGGACATCTTTAGAAGCAAGGTGAAGTACATGATAATAGTTGTTATGTGACTTTTTCCCCATGGAAAGAAAAAAAATGAAAATTAAATTATTGTATTTTTCACAGGATGTGTAATGTAATTATTTACAAAAGTGTGTTGGTTGGAACTACCCTTTGAGTTGTATAAAAACCATGAAAACTAAATAATTTGAGGACACAAAGGAAAGAAGAAATAATCAAAGCACAACACATTGCCAAGACATAAAGGAAATAAGAAATAATCAAGCATAGTACATTGTGGGAGTCAAGTTATCAAGTTGTGAGCAAGATGGAACAGAGATTTCCACCACAATTCGCTCACACACTTATAGACATGCTTGAATTATAGAGTACACCTTCAGCTCACTATCTTCAAAAACTCGCAAATTGAATTTTACATTGATCTACTCAAAATCGCATCACACACACACTCTCTCTCTCTCTCTCTTATCTATCTCACATCTATATTGCACTTACATTCATCCACACCTTTCTCAACCATCTCAACTTATATTTATACTATCTTCAACTTTGGAATTCATCCAAAGTCAGCCACACAACATTTGTATTTACAAATTCAAATTAGCTCGGCGCCAAAACATTCTACAGTGGAATTAGAATGAGGGTGACCCAAGCACACACTTAATGCAGACATAAATAAGTCCCATCACACTTCACCATGCTTCCTGAACTTTTTCAGTAGTGTTAACAAAAGCTCGGCCAATACCAATGTAAAACACACAAATCAATTAAGCATACTGAACCTTAACATGATCCAATCTTTTCAATTGAAAAAAAATCACTTAAAAATGACCTCATCAACTTATCTTGAGAACCACAATTTATAAAACCCAAACAAGAAATTTGGAGCAACTACATTTCTCTCATATCTCAATGAAATACACAGAAAAGAATAGTTCACAACTAGTGAACTTAAATCACATTGTGCAATGATCCAAAAACCCAAATTTTGGATATAGCAGCTTCCAACAATAATGAATAATATCTCATATCCTTATTAGCATAGTAGCAAAACTCAGAGAAAACATTGAATACCTATAACCTTTCTTTATTACAATTTTCTCAATATCCTTGAAATATATAGCCAATAACCAACATACAAGACCTCAATGACAACATCAACTAGTTGACAAATTAACTAGTTGGCATTGATGACAATGCCTTCATACTTGCAACAATCTCCCCCTTTGTCATTAATTTCAACACATGATGTGAAAATCCATCAAAGACAACAAAACAACCCTTGAACACAATTTCTTATGATTTTATTGTCTCCCTTTCAGAAGATAAACTTTTTCACATGGTACTCTCTCCTGATAGACCTTTTTTACACATGACACCCTTCTCCCCCTTTAACATCAATGGAAAAGGAAAGATAATTTTACCATTGTTTCTCCCTTTTACATTAAGAACTTTACCAATACTGAATACTCCCCCTTAGGAGTACACCCAATCAAACTACAAAATTACAATACCAAGCACTACCTACTCCCCTTGAGAGATAGCCTACAAAAATCATCCTAGAAGAAAGATAGATCCATAGATGCACCGGATTGATGCATCCCCATATGCATCTAATTCAAGAAAGGAGGGTAAATGACCCTTAACTTCTCTTGAAGATACTCAATAGTATATTTAGGAAGAGAATATTGAATATGTTAGCAATCTGATCTTTTGTAGGTACATACCAAGATTTATCTCCCATAACCCTATCTCCAAAAATTGATATCTCGATAGATATATGATTTTGTCATTGATTGTACCACTAGATTCTTTGAATGTTAATTTCAGAATTGTGTGTATAATAATGAACATAGAAATGGGATCATCATTTTATTTTGGATATATTTTAACACTATTTCATCCACAAATTTGTTCACAGAAGATGCTACAATATATTCTCATTCCTTCTATAATGGATAAGTGAAAACCAAATCTTTCCTTTCACCTAATCCACATGACACCACCACTTTTCAACTCTGGTAAATTATCCTACTCCTGTAATTTTTGTCATCAATAACCTACCTAATCTAGATTCATATAAGCACTTAGTGTAAAGCCCATGATCCCTAGGATACCACACAAAGCCATAATTTTGAGTTCCATTCCAAATATTATATGAATATCCCTCCCCAACAACAATAATATGTAGTTTCTTTAGGGTCTTCTTGAAATCTAGCCACAAGATATACTACATGCACAATATCTGATCTAGTAGCAGTTAAATGTAAAATTCCTCCAATCATAGATCTGTATTTACTCTAATCAGTCTTAGGTGAATCATCATCTTTACTCAATTTGTAGCTGGTCACCATAGGATACCAGTTTGGAACGATCTATTCCAAACTTCTTCAACATATTTTTTAAATATTTGCAGCCCAAGAAAGAAATTCATCTCACTAAACATAGAAATCCTTTTTTCTATTTGATTTATTTACAGCCCAAGAAAGAAATTCATCTCACCACATAAAGACATCTCAAACTCTTTCCGCATTTCTTCAGCAAACATTTTGCACATTGTTTCATCAACATATCCAACTACTATCAAAATCTTGTCATTTTCAATTTTGAAGTACAAATTACTATCTTCCATACCTTTATCAAAACCTTGCTAAATCAAATATATGTCCAACTTTGCATACCAAGCTCTAGAAGCTTGCTTTAATACATATAAATCCTTCTTCAATCTAAAGACCATATCTGGTTGATCTAACAACTAAAATCCTTCTAGTTGTTCCATGTAGAGTTCTTCTTCTAACTCACCATTCAAAAATGAAAACTTCACATCCATCTAAAAAACTCTAAAATCTTTATGTGCAAAAAATTCCTAAAACATTCTAATAGCTTCCATCCTTTCCACCAGAGAAAAAGTCTCTTAAAAATCTATACCTTTTACCTGTGAGTATCCCTTACACACAAGTCTTGCTATATTTCTGACCACTTCTCCATTCTC
This sequence comes from Sequoia sempervirens, assembly GCA_007258455.2. Lineage (NCBI taxonomy): Eukaryota > Viridiplantae > Streptophyta > Pinopsida > Cupressales > Cupressaceae > Sequoia > Sequoia sempervirens. Next base: position 43,126 of record VDFB02375756.1, on the reverse strand, counting down.
ATTCAACTTATTTCTGAATACCCATTTTGATCCAATTATGTTTTTATTTGTTGATCTAGGGACCAATTCCCAAGTTTGATTCTTCTCAATCTACATAATTTCCTCTTCCATAGCTTTCATCCAATGCTCATCTTTACATGCTTCACTCACCATTTTAGGTTCAACTTTAGAAAGTAAACACAAATTTATTCTACCAGTAGCAGTAGCTCTGCTTCTTTTCAATACTCCTTTCCTCTTGTATCCAATGATTTTATTTTCTAAATGATTATTTTGCATATATTTAGGTGTCTTTTTGGGACACCACTAGAGCCTCTTCTTCTTCAATCTACATTTCCTATTATTCCATAGCTTCTTCAACTTCTATGTAATCAAATTCATTCGACACATAACCATAAAATTCAATTGAATTCTTCAATGCTTCATCCACCTTGACATTTGTACTCTCTACAATCTTTCTTAGCCTTTTATTGAAACATATGTAAGTTTTTCTTCTAGTAGAGTATCCAAGGAAAATACCTTCATCACATCTGGCATCAAATTTCCCTAAATTTTATTCATCCCTTTTGACATAGCATTTGCTTCCAAATACCTTAAAGTACTTGACAGTAGGAATTTTTCCATGCCATATCTCATAGGGGATCTTAGTATTGTTATCTTTTGCTTGGATCCGATTGAACAAAAACAATAATATTAATAGTTTCTCTTCAGTAAACTTCTGGTAGACCTACTTCTATAATCATTGATCTAGCAATTTCTTGAATCGTTTTGTATATCTTTCAACAACTCCATTCTGCTGAGGAGTTCTAAGAGTAGATAATTACCTCTTTATTCCATGAACTTCACAAAACATGTTAAATTCATTTGAGGTGAATTCACCACCTCTTTTAGACTTCAAATATTTTATTCTCAAATTTGCTTCATTCTCAACCATAATCTTAAATTCCTTGAATCTATTTAATGCATCAAATTTCTCTCTCAAAAAAGTAACCCATGTATATCTAGAGTAATCATCAATCAAAAGCTTAAAGTACTTATCACCTTGTAGAATTCTCTCTCTTGGAGGACCACAAAGATCTATATGAGTCAAATCCAGTAGTCTAGAAGTAGATTGTTCCTTTGATCTAAAGTTGTTTCTATCTTGCTTTCGATACTAAAAATATTTGCAAACAACATTAACATGCTTTGTAATCCTAGGTAATTCTCCCATAGCTTGTACTATACGGATTCTCACCAAGTTGTCAAAATTCATATGACACATCCATTGGTGCCATAACCAACTGTCACTAATCTAAGACATAAAATAGTGTCTATCAACACCCTTAAGTTGATAAATATTTCCTTCAAACTTCTTTCCTACAGCAATCACTATTTTGGATCCTTTCCTAATTTCACATCTCTCATCCTCAAATACAAGATTATATCCTTTACTAAATGTTGACATATTTTATACCACATTTGGATGCACATCAATTTATCCAATCAAAAAAATCCTATGTGTGAATCTTATTGAATTTCATGTTATTTTTTATGATCTGGTCCTTTGAGGTTTTGATTGTCCTCCATTATATCATTTAGGGTTCATAATTGTTTGAAGGGCATAAACCCTTATATCCTAAAACCCTATTTTTCTTGGCATGCACCTTTGTTCTAAATTTAGGTTGGCCTTTTGTGCCTTATTAGCCTTTCTCATTTAAGTGATATGTTCATGTCCCCATGTTTCATTCACCTAATATAGCCCCATTTTAAAAAAACTTTAAGTCATGTGCTAAATGTTCACTGCTTAGGTCTTGAATCACCCATCACTGATGCCTTTTCACTCATTTTTTTCACTTCCGCAATGAGCGATGGCCCTTTTTTTCCATTCATTGTGCATCATTGTTATCTTTTGGTTCTTTTTGTTCACTTCCACGATGTGTGATGAATGACCCATATTTAAAGTCAAAGCATCCAACAGTCATTGTTGGCTTCTATGCATCATAGTATGAAATCTTGGTGCCTGATGCCTTTTCAAGATGTGCAATGAAGGGAGGAGACTAAACAAAGAATATCTTATGGTTAGGTTTTCATCATGCCCTTGCTTCACATATTTGTTGTGAAGCAAGGTTGTGGTTTGGTTTGGAGATGTGCAATGGAGGTGGGGGATATGCTTGAAGAAAATTTTGGATGGATAGGTGGCAATGGCCTGCTAGCCTGCAGTGACTTGGTGGCCCCTTTTTTTTGCTCAGTTGAGGCACGTGCGTGTTCCATGTGGAGATCTACGACCCAACATTGGTCATGTGGTAGAGATAATTCCATCAAGGAAACTCTAAATGGCTTCACTTTGATTTGTGATTGTTTCCTCAATAGTGTTTCTTGGCAGTGATGGGTTATAATCAAGAAAAGAGCATCCAATGGTTCAGATTTTGGCATGCCCTTGATTCACATCATTGTTGTGAAGCAAGGTGATCCAAGCATATTTTTTATGGGTGATGAATATCTCATATCTAATGGAGATCATCTAATGGCCAATATTTCATTACACCCTTGCTTCACATCACCATTGTGAAGCAAGGCAATGGGGACATTTCAGCAATGCATGATGGGCGAAGAGATGCTAGAGTCCTATGGCGATGATATAACCATTGATAGGTATCCATGGTGGTAGGTGGTAGCATTTCATTCCATCACATGCATTCAATGCATCACAATTTTGTCCTCTAGGCTATTAAGGAAGGTGCGACACACTTTGATAACATGATGGTCATTGATTTAGTTCTAATGGGGATCAATGGTCATGTTTTAAAGTCACAAGCTCGATCTAATCTCGATTTCCCATCTCTGATCCAATAGCCTGAATTCAAATGCAAATGGTCAATTGTCCATGTTTGTAGTAGTTTTGAAGGAGTAATGTTGAGTAGTGACATTTCTTAGCTACCTGATCAGATTTGATCAATTTGGATTAGTTTTCCACACCTTTTAAATGTTTCTTTCCATTGTAGGATGACACCATTTCTCCTTGATGTGTTGTAGTGTCCATATTCTTCTATCAAGATATGTTCACCTAGGTTTTCATTGTAGAATTCATGGGTGCCCTCCCCTGTACTCATGAGTCGCCATGTTGGATGTGCTTGAAATTTCAAAGCCTTTATATCTAGTTACATTGCCCTATTTGTGACAAAAATTCATATATTTTATTCCTGATTCAGTTCATCTTCTGTAACCTTGGTTAGTTTATGGTTAGTGTTTGAACTCAATTCTTGGCTATGCTTGAACAATAAAGGAATTGTATCATTATTCCAATAGCTTCCTCTGGCTCCTCTATAATTTTTCTTTTGCAAACCTACAACTCTTGCATTCTTCCATTGCAAAGGTTACTTCAAGAATTTATCGACTATTATCACCATTACCTCCTATATGTTGGGGTAAATTTTATTTTCCTTCATATCTGAGTGGGTGTTATTTATTTATTTGAAATATTATGTTGTTCCTCGGCAAGTTTTCTAGATTTGATTGTGTGCCAATTTTTACATCAACATTTCGGATCACACTCTATGATACATCATCAGGATGAAGCAAAGAGCTCTAGAGCTCTTTGCTTCATCCTGATGATGTATCATAGAGTGTGATCCGAAATGTTGATGTAAAAATTGGCACACAATCAAATCTAGAAAACTTGTTGAGGAACATTATGGATTGTGGAAACTTGATATCATTATTTTATGTTGTTCTAAAGTAGGAAGGAACAAATTCTAAATTTGGTGTATCACCTCCTTTCATTTTATGTTATCTTTCTATCAGTTTTCCTCTAAGATTTTTTAAATAAGAAGTAGTGATAGGTCTTCATTGTGCTAGGTTAGACCAATACAATCGCACTTGGTTTAGAAAAGGAAATCAGCCTTCTCCAGAGACTTGACCTCAATTTGCAAGGTCCCACATCTTTAGGTCATTTCCATTGTGTCATTAGAACACTGAACTCTTGTTTAGTGGGGAGTATTTTTATGTGAATATTTTTTAGCACTCCTGGTGGGACAAGCTTCTATCCATTAAGCAATTTCAAGTTTTCTTCAATGCATCTTTCCTTTGGAGGAAAATTTTCAAACACCATGACGACTCTATTTCAAATTAGCTAGTTCAAGCAACCTAGTTCCATTTCATTTCATTGAAGAAATGGCACCTTCTTCAATGTTTTAGCCTTTGGAGGTGTTCTTCAAGCATCTAGTGACTACAACTTTTTGGGTGACTCCATTGGTATGTACCCAAAATCTCTGGTTGGGTAGTCCTTTTTTTTCCTTTCAAAAATTCAAAGTGTTTTCCAGCCATAAAAATGACATATTTTAATGGAAACCATATGTATACTTCCCTACTCCATGATAATTCCAACTTTTCACTCTCAATCAAACATATCAGGCTAGTTACGCCTCCCATTGCATTCCACAAAACCTTGTTGTTGTGGGTTCTCATTATTAGCAAAATACATACCACCTTCCCCACCCTACTCAGTCTTCTTGGACACAGGTACACATTCATATCACCAACCCCAATATATTCATTACACTAAAAATCAGCCTTATTCCTCTCCTAGTCAACCCCAAAATTTTGGTAATTTAAGTATAAGTGAAGCTACAAGCATTTTTCTTGGTTTTAAAAGATAACTAGGTGAGATTTGAAGAAAACAATATAGGCTCCTTGTTCCTCCTTTCAACCCCAAAATGAGAGTGAACTCATGTCCATGGTGAAGGATATCTTTAAACAAATTGTTGAGCTTCAGGAGCAACATGGGCTAATCAAGCCTATCAGGGGTAGCATGAAGGTATTTTCCCATGTCATGATGGGTTTTTTCATCAAGATCATTATGCACAAAAATAAAATAATGAAGCGCAATGGAGGTATGATCAGCAGTTGGAGGCATAAAGAAGGAAACAAGAATAGTATATAGCAAGAGATCTTGTTGCTAGGAAAGAAAAAATCCATCTTGCCCTTGCTCTAGCACAAGTGCTTGAGACTCGGGTAGCCCCTTGTTTACCTATTTTCAAACAAGCACCCCCACCATTTCTAGAATATCCTATTAAGGAGGAGGTAAGGAAACATAAATTCCCAAGTTTTAATAAACCTATCAAGCCTCTTGAAACTTCTATTAGCCCTCCTTTTGTTCCAAAATAGCCTATTATGCAAGAGGTTTGCAAGCCCAAAGTTTTCAATTTCAAGAATCCCAATCAGCCCCTTGAAACTCCCATTCAACCTCTTGTGCCATCAAGCAGATCATCTATGTTGGAGATCCTAGGTTTTACAAGCCTTTGTTCCTCACAAGAACCTATCTTTGAGGAGGTTGATGTTGTGGATCCTTCATGTGTTCTATACAATGAGTGTCTTGGTTTGTTGCAAAAAAAGATTGAAGAGAAATAATGTTATAGTAGCAAGACACTAACCATCTTCTTGTTCTACTCACAGGCCTCATCTAATGTTGAGTCTTTTCCTATAGATATTTCTAGAATCTTTCATAGCATTAACTCACATTCCTCAATCCACTTGGCCTTTTCTTTCATTTTTATCCATTTTCAAATAATACTAGTAGTCCTTTTTGATCCCCCTACAATTCCTCATGGTAGTGTATGTGTTTCCTTATGATTTGGTTAGCAGTATCAATAGCCACATTATCAAGAATATCCATCTTATTTACTTCTTGGAAATTTTCCTGGATTCTACCATCAATCCTCTTATTCTTGTGCTCTGCAATATAATTCTTTGAATGTTCCTCCCAAAGCTTGTTCGACTGAATCATCAAGTTGGTCTACCTCTTTCTGATCACTGCAGTAAGTGTATCATATTTACCCTAAGATTATGCATCTTATCCCTCCCATTGGTCTTTTGTTTGAGAGCTCTCCCCATGAGTCAGTAGCCTGGTGGATCCCAATGTGATTCCCATCATATCCTTTTGGTGATCATTTTCTCTAAGTATTCTTTCATTATTCATCTTATACATTTCCTTCTCCTTGATTAAAATTTGGATTTGAGCCTTATTCAACTTGGAAACATTGATGCCCATCTCAACTGTAACCATAGGATCAACTTCTCCAACCTTCAGTGTCATGGTATGCCCAAAAGATTTTTCAGTATCAATAACAATAGATTTTTTATGTGGTGGATACAGGGCCCATATCATAAGTGAACCTTCATCTGGGTTATATTTGGATCCTATATATACCTCTATTACTCCTTCAGGGCTAAGCTTGTGTGTGGCATTATTATTTTTTAGGAAACTGTCAAAATCCAAAGCAAAATTCAGATCTAACCCTAGGAAAATCATAACACCCACATCTTCTGATAGTTTTCTTCCCCTCTCGGGGGTCATGTATTCCATTTCTCTTTCTATACTTGACTTTAAATTGTTCAATAATTTTCCTTTATTACTCAGTGTTATACTTTCAACTAACTCCCTTATTTATTTTCCTTTCTTTTTGTATAAGAAGGCCTTGAATTATGGAGACTTCACATATTCATCATCAGCCACAAATGACCTGTATTCCATTTGCCTTGTATATGTATTTGAACCTTCTTCTGTATCTGGTTCTCTACGACGAAACTTGTAATCTTGAGTTTTTAGACTAGATATTTTGTCAGCTATACTTTGAGGCCCATCATCACCAGATGCATCCTCTCCAGAAGATAACAACTTTGCATCTTGTATGCCTTTCATTTGTTGTGCTAGTCCCCTATTGTGCTCATCAACTACCCTTTTTGCTTCTTCCTCCAAATTTTTGATTAAATCATCATATTGATAGGGTATATGATCATACCATCCTAGATTCTTTTTATACTTAGAAGAATGAATGTACCCCTCTAGATCAAAACACTTTCATGGTGAATCTCTCTTTAGATTATATTGCAATAGTTTATCAAGAATCATATCATACCCATCTTTTGACAGCATAGTGAAATCACCAAAGCACAATGTGTTGGGCATGAACTCTTGTTTTCCAAAAGAACTCAAATTCATGACACTTGAATAATCCATCTACCTAACAATATCCAAGTAAGAAATTATGTCAGGCACAGTCTTGGGCAAGAAAAAAGGCAAATCTTTGAAACCATATACTCTAGTTATAGTTGCATCTTTGAAAGAATACCAATCTCCCTAGTTGTGGATAATAGGACCATTGAAATATTTGGGTCTAAGAAATCTCTTTATCACATCAAATAATGAATACTCACAAGGATGATTAAAGAATATATACAATGGTTTCACAAAGTACTCCTCAAATTGCACAAAACTAGAGCTGGAAAACCTGCTATCCCAAATAGCATTCCATAGCTGAATTGGTAATTGTAGAGCCATAAAAATGTATGATTCTATGGAGTAAGAATCACCATTTTAGCCCACATCAATAGAGCCATTATAATTAAAAGAAAAACCAGAAATGCAAATCTAAACTACAAAAAACAAAAAATGCTTTTAAAAGAAATCAATCTCCATTGTCTCCCTATCACCAAGATCTTTGTTTATGCATTTGCTCTCAGATTTTTATGAGCACAAAATACAATAAAGAGGCTATGGTGAATGAGAAATGCAAGCAAGATGCAAAGATCATATGAGTATGTAAATTTGTGAGAAAAATTTGTGAGAGAGAAAATGAGAGAGAAATCCCACTTTAAATAGGAGTTCTCTGAGGATGGAGAGGGGTTGAAGATGAAATGTGGGATAAAAGATGTGAGAGAAGTAAATGCCATTATCCCACATTGATGGGTTAAATGTTATGCATGAGAGTGAAAGTGATAAAGGGATATTAGATTAAAATGAACCTAAATGATTAAATATGAATAAAATGATTTAAAGATGCTTTACTAAAATGCAATATTTCATGAATGATTTATGCAAATGATATGATTAATATGCAAGTTATGATAATTAGTTTATTATGAAATAATAATACATGACTATGATAATTGATTTAATATGGAAATGATGTTTATGACTTATTATGAAAATGGGTATGAATGATAATGCAAATGGACATGAATGTTAATGCAACAAATATTGAATGAGCATGAGATGGTTCAATGATTTGATGAAATGCATGAATAGAAGAAAGTATTGAATGAATTGATTAAGTAAATAGTAATATCTATTTAATCAATAGACGGATATCATTATGATTGTGAGGACAAATTTGAGTGTCTACATTTTGCCCCTCTTTGAGACAATGCAACTTGTCGCGTTGTTTCAAAGAAAAAGATTGATCAACTGATACATGCCCCAAAGATATCTTGGTAAGGATTATGATAAGAATGATATGCCCCCTCGAGAGATTGATCAAAAAAATTGTAAGAAGATTAATCTCTCGATAGATATCTAGAAAGTGATTAGATACCTGATATTTCGTAAGTGATAAAGCAATGATGTACATTTTGATGAAAATGCACTATTGATGGGCGTAACTGAACAATTGATGGAAATGATCAGTATAGCCAGGTTGATGAGCTGATGAAGCTGATTGAGCTGATTAAGCTGATTGAGGATGATGCTTACGTAAGACAAACTAATGCAATGATTGATTGACAGATGAAGGGGACATGAGATTTTGAGAAGCGATTCGATTGATTTGAGATTCGATTCAAGAGCCATATATCAATTGTATAAAGTAATTGATTGATTTCTCTGCAACAAGAAAGATGAAGAAAATGGAATGCAAGAAATGGTAGATGGAAGAAATGCAAGATGGAAGAAAATGAAGGTGATGAAGCCTCTTGTGCCTTTTAAGTTTTTTTATCATCATTGAGCTTATTATGTCACAAAATAGTATAAGCATCTAGATAACATAAACATCTAGACGACCTGAATACTGTTTGCACTTTTATTTAGTAATGAAGTATAAGCATCTAAGTATAAGAACCTTAGATGACCTGAATACTTATTGCATGGAAAAAAATATTAGACAAGGAATGCTCTCATCCACATTAGACTCATAGGTCCTCGATGGTTTTAGAAAACCATGTCCTAAGATGAGTCATCCTGTGAATAAGAAACAATCCACAAACAACAAACAAATGAACATGCCCCATCCTTGCCACTCTAGTCAAAGACATCCTGGAGAAGCTAAAAGGCATGTCACCAAAGATAAAATCACAAAAAAATCAAAGATAAACAAACAAACATGGATCATGCTTCGATATAGAACCGATTCTTGGTATGGTTTTATGCGGTTGGTTGGATTTGTAAGATGGGTTGGATTCTTGTTATAGTTTATTCAATGTTATAATGTTTGCTTGATTGTCAACACTTGCATGTTTTGATTTTGTTGAAGTTCAAAGCTGTGTGGTGATCTGAAAGTGTCACTGTTTTTTGGAATTTTTTATTTTTTTGGGATTTTTGGAATATTTGATTTTTTTTGGATTTCTTCCGGACATTTTATGATTTTTTTTTTGGATTTTTCTTTTTTTGGATTATTTTAGGACATTTTATGATTGTTTTGAATTTTTTCAGGACATTTTATGATTTTGAATTTTCAGGACATTTTAAGATTTTCAGGACATTTTATGATTTTTTTGTTTTTCAGGACATTTTATGATTTTTTTGAATTTTTTCAGAACATTTTATGATGAAAAATAGACAAGCAGATAGACAAAGAGGGTAGTTTCTCTGACCGCGAGGTGCTTAGTATTTTAACCCGTAGCTAAGGTTAAGGAGATGCCCCAATGAGGGATAGGACCAACCTAGTATGAGTGGCAAAGCGAGCAAGCGAGGGGAATGTTGAACAATTCACAAGCCATGGTGAGTGTGAAAAGGTCAGTATGAAGTGGAGGAGGAAAAAGGGAATGAAAAGATCCAGTAGAGCTCCAAAGGAAAGAGGAGTAAAGCATCTACACATGGCGCCGATTTCTCGGTTTTCACCATGGTACTTGCTCAAGTTGCCACCGAAGTGGTTTTCACCATTGAATGAATAAATTTCTCTTTTTTTTCTTTTTTTCTTGTTTTTTTAATTTTTTCAGGACTTTTTTCCTTTTTTTTTGTATTTTTTCAGGACTTTGAAAAGATTTCCCTCTGAAGCATTTAGGTGTAAAACTTGTGAATGTGCATACTATTGATGGGATCACTAAGAATTTCACCTTCCGGAGTAGATAACTGGTATGCCCCAGATCCATACACAGCAGTGATAACGTATGGACCCAACTAGTTAGGCTCAAATTTACCCTTCTTTTCTCCATCTTGTTGAGTGTGAGGATTTTCACGAAGAATAAGATCCCCAACCTCAAATGTACGTGGTTTCACTTTCTAATTATAACTTTGACACATCTGTTGCTGGTATGCTCTAAGATGATTGAAAGCAGTTTGTCTTCGTTCATCCAACAGTTCCAACTCCTGCAAATGGGAAACTTAGTATTCTTCATCACTGATTTGATTGCGCAAAGAGACGTGCAAAGAGGGAAACTCAACCTCGATGGGAAAGATGGCTTCAGATCCATAGACAAGGGCATATGGGGTAGCACCTGTGGGAGTGCAGACACTCGTGCGATAAGCCCACAGTGTAGGATTCAATTGAATATGCCAATCTCGACCAGCTTCATTGACTGTCTTTTTAAGAATTTTGAGAATGGTTTTATTAGAAGCCTCATCCTGGCCATTACCTTGAGGATAGTAAGGTGTGGAAAAATGATGTTGTATATGGAATTTCTCACAGAGTTCACGGACATCCTGATTTTTGAATGGACGACCATTATCTGTGATGATGGACAAAGGAACGCCATAACAACAGATGATGTAGTTCAGTATGAATGTGGCTATTTTTTTCCAGTGATGTGAGTGAGAGGAACAACTTCAATCCATTTTGTGAAATAGTCAGTGGCAACGAGAATGAACTTATGACCATTGGATGAAGGAGGATGGATCTTGCCCACGAGATCGAGTCCCCACTGATAAAAGGGACATGGTGTAGCAAGAGACTGTAATTCCTATGCGGGAGCGTGTATCAAGTCTGCATGTTTTTGACACTGCTTGCATTTTTTAACAAACTGATGGGAATCCTTTTCCACTGTAGGCCAATAATAACCCATATGCAAGAGTTTCTTGGCTAAGGTAGGACTGCTAGAATGTGCCCCACATATACCTTCATGTACTTCTTGTAAAGCGGTGTTGACCTCATCATGCTCAAGACATCTGAGTAAAGTACCATCGATACCTCGGCGGTAAAGGGTATTGGCTAAGATCACATAGCGAGAAGCTTAACGGATAAAGGTTTTACGAGATTTATTGGATAGGTTTGATGGAAAGGTGTTATCTCGAAGATAGGTATAAATATCCCCATACCATTGGGAATTAGGAAAAAAAATGAGACAAATCATTTCAGATTGTGGTATATTGTAAGTAGGTTCCAAAGGAGGTTCTACCAAGAACTCACAGTAAGTGGCATTACGTGGAATTTCTACAAGTGAGCCAATTGTTACCATTGCATCAGCAGCTCTATTGTTATCTCGAGGAATCTGCTCAAAAGAGATTGATGTGAAATAGGCCTTGAAATCATCCACCATTCTTTTGTAAGGCATCAATTTTTCATCTTTTGTTTTGTAGTCATCATTAACTTGTTTGATCACTAGTTGAGAGTCACCAAGAACATGCAACTCAAGAATATTCCATTGCACAGCTATACGGAGCCCAAAAAGTAATGCCTCATATTCTGCAATATTGTTGGTACATGGAAACTGTATCTTATAAGCTTTAGGTATACAATCCCCTTGTGGAGTGGCAAAGATAATTCCAGCGCCAGAACCACCTTGTGTGAAGGATCCATCAAAATATAAAGTCCACAGATGTGTAGATTCCATGTTGAAGATTGATTCATCAAGAAAATCTGTAATAAGAGGATGATCATATATCATAGGAGCATCAGCGAGTTGATCTACAATAGCTTGTCCTTTGATTGCTTTTCTTTCAATGTACTCAATATCAAACTCGCTAAGAATTATCACCCATTTAGCTAATCGTCCTGTGAGTGTTGCTTTGTTCAAGAGGTACTTCAGAGGATCAATTTTTGCAATGAGCTTTGTCTGGTGTGTAAGCATGTAATGTCTCAACTTCTGTGATGCAAAAACTACAGCAAGGCATGCTCTTTCAATAGGACTATAATTGAGCTTGTATCCCACTAGAGTACAACTGATGTAATAGATTGCAGGTTCCTTTCCTTCAGAGTCATGTTGTGCCAAAAGTGCCCCCAGTGCCGTGGTGGTTGTGGATATATATAGAAGTAAAGGCTTGTCATCTGTAGGAGGTACTAATACTGGTGGTGTCATAAGATATTCTTTTATTTTCTGAAAATATTATTCACATTTGTCATCCCATCTAAATGAAACATTCTTGTCTAACAGATGTTGAAAGGGTTGACATTTATCTACAAGTTGTGCTATAAAATGACGGATAGACTGAAGTTTTCCTTGTAATGATCTCAACTATTTGATATTCTTAGGCGGAGGCATTTCAAGTATAGCCTTTATTTTTGTATGATCAGCTTCAATTCCTTTAGATGAAATAATGTAGCCAAAGAGTTTTCCAGAGGTTACCCCAAAGGCACATTTCTTTGGATTCAATCAGACCTTGTATTGTTTTAATCTTGTGAAAATTTTATCCATCATCTCTAGATGTCCCGCTCTGGTGTAGGATTTTCCCAGCAAATCATCTACATAGTCTTCCAAATATTTATGCATCATGTCATGAAATATAGTGGTCATTGCACGTTGGTAGGTAGTGCCGAAATTCTTCAACCCAAAGGGCATGATATTCCAACAGAAGGTTCCCCAAGGACAAGTGAATGTTGTCTTAATTTGATCTTCAGGAGCAATTTTAATCTGATTGTAGCCTGAGAAACCATCCATGAGGGATAACATTTCATGCTCTACTGTCAAATCCACTATCATGTCAATGTTTGGAAGTGGGAAGTCATCCTTAGGACAAGCTTTGTTTAAATCTCTAAAATCTGTGCAAGCTCGGATGCCCCCATCAGGCTTTGAAACTGGTACTAAATTTGAAATCCAATCAGCATAGTGAATAGGTCTAATAAATCCCACATCTAGCAACTTTTGTAATTCAGCTTTTACCAATAGAGCAATGTGTGGGTGCATTTTTCTCAACTTTTGTTTAACAGGTTTTTCCCCCGGTGGCAAAGACAAGTGATGCATTACTAGATCTGGATCAATTCCTGGCATATCTGCATAGGACCATGCAAAGTTAACTTGTCTTTCCTTGTAAAACTGCATATGCTCTATTCTCTCTTTAGGTGTTAATGATTCTGCTAAATGAATTATCTTTGGTTTTTCTTCTGTGCCCAGATTTGTTGGTACTGTCTTCTCCACCAACATAGATGATTTTTCATGATATACTGCTAAGGGAAGTGTGTCAAGCCCTCCATCCTCAGGTGCCTCAGAGAGGTTTTCACCCTTGGATACGTCCTTTATTTTTACTTTTTTTGGGTCTAATAGTGCCGCAAAGCAGTTTTCACTAGAAGACCTATTTATATTTTCAATAATTTTGCGACTGAAAGGCTTGGCACTCCCCCCAAAATAAGCCGCACTATTGAGTTCTATGATGAATCCTGCTTTATGATCCTCAAGAGGTGTGTCTTCTCGTGCTCCTAGAAAGTTTATGGTTGCCTCATCATTTTCAAATACATCCAGTTGTGGTGGTCCCTTCTGATCGAAATCAATGAGTTCGGGGTGAACCAAGGGTAAAGAGTCATGATTCGAGTCAAGATTTTGAATGGATTCAAGGGTACAAATATTATGATTAGGTTCAGGGGTAGGGACACTATCATAGTCATAAATGTCTATGAAGTCATCGATGGCACCTTCCTCATTTGTCTGTGTAGCATTAGAGGACACTACTTCCTTACTTAAAGCATACACGGTACCCAAGGTCTTATCTTTCTGCACATCATATCCTAAACCAGGAATGTTTTGCGTACGAGTAGGTAGTATTGGTTCCAAGATACCCTATTTCTGTAAGCCAAGAGGACTTTTACCATCATATCCCATTTGTTTCATAATATCAAATCCTTTACCATATTGTTCAACAGGTATCTTTATTTCAGTCTGTTCTTTTTCTGTATCTTCATCTTTGTATAACCATTTTAGGAGATCAGCTTCTTCTATTTCATTATAAAGGGCTCCCCATTTTTTGAAAGTAGTTGATTTACAAATTATTGTAGTATTTGCATCTGATGTGATCTTAGTCATTTGTGGTTTTCCATAGGTGTGGGGAGATAAAGGTAGATTTCCAATGCAAAGGGCATGATTCAAGGTATATTCTCCCACTCCTTGTTCTTTTACCTGTATTTTGATCTCGGCTACATTGGATTTTGAGGAAGATGCTTTTAAGGACTCATGATCAACATATGCTTGGGAAGGAAATGCTTCACGATTACTTGGGATTGTGATTTCAGTTTTAGGGCTTAGATTATGGCAATACATGAAAGGGTTTGGATCTCCTCGTATTGTGATTTCAACACCATTATGGGGGAATTTAATGCACTAGTGGTATGTAGAAGGTACTGCTTGCATTGCATGAATCCAAGGTCTTCCAAGGAGGATATTATAGGTCAGTGGGAGATCAAGGACTTGGCAAACCACATCCTTTTCCATAGGGCCGATCCTAATTGGTAGAGTAACCGATCCTTTAGATGAGCGTTCCTCTTCATCATATGCCTTTATGGTAATATTTTTACTTGGATCAACTGCATTTTTAGAGAACCCTAATTTTATGATCAATTATTGAGTACAAATATTAAGGCCTGCTCCTCCGTCTATCAAAACTCGCTTGATCTTAACATTATGGATGAGGACATCAATGTGTAAAGTTGTGTTATGCAGTTGTCGAAGGGATGAATCATCATTTTTAGTAAAAGTGAGAGTATGAGGAGAGGTGATGTGTCCCACCATAGCTTGGAATTGATCTACATGTAGGTCTGTAGGCACTGTAGCAGTAGCAAGCGCTTTATCTAAGATAGCTTTATGCTCAGGAGATAGGCGTAGTAGTTCGAGTATAGAAATTTGTGCGGGTGTTTTTCCTAAGTGCTCTATGAGGTTGTATTGCGAAATGGGTGTAGCAGGTTTTGCATTAGGACCTTTAAGGGTAACAGTGCCTTTGCGGGTAGTAACCTTGCAATCAGGTTCTTTTCCTTTTATGATGAAAGTGTTGACATGATTATCAACCTCACTAATGTTATTTATGGTATAATCATACTTAGCAGTAGTATAGTTTACACCATCACCAGATTCAAGAGTCATGCCTTTATCCTTTTCATGCTTAGGGAAAGGGTTTTTAAACACCTCGCGATCAGAGTTACCAGAAGGAGTGTGTCTGTCAACTGCTATCTTACCGTTATCAATAAGGTCTTGTATTAAATGTCGAAGTTTATTGCAGCTATTTGTCTTATGTCCTTTGTGTCTATGATAGTCGCAAAAGTGATCTTCATTCCACCATGGGGGTTTGACTTGTCTATTATATTCCTTTATTTCAGGTAGCGTTATAATATTAATTTCAAGAAGTTCTTTTAATGTGGATTCAAGTGATTGTCCCAATGGTGTAAAATTTCGTTTAGGGAAACTTCTTTTTTTTTTCTTTTCCTTTATCTGAAGATGGACCTTTGAGATTGTAAATAGGGGATGATGTTTTAGTTGTTTTTGCATTGACAACTCCGTCATTGACTACATTCTTGTTCTTAACCCAAAAAGGGGTCTTGTTGTTTGAATTCAATTTTTGATCTTTGTCATTATTAAGTTTAATAGTTCCATCATCAATGAGGGTTTGTTCAATTCGAAATCCCATTTCTATGGATTCATCAAAGGAATCCAAGCATTTGAGGCGAAGTTCCCTTCCGATTTCTTTGTTCAAATTTTGACAAAAGAGGTCAACCAATTCTTGTTTAGGAATGGAATAATGCAATCGTTTTGCTAAATGTCTCCATCTTTGTAAAAATGACACAAAAGATTCACCTTGTTTTTGTTTGGAGTTGAAAAGATTTGTCATGGTCACTTTAAGGTCACAATTGAAACTATAATTGGAGACAAATTTATCAGCCAATTCTTGAAAAGATTTGATGGTTGGGGCTAATCGTGAAAACCATTCCATAGCTTCTCCTCTAAGACTGCAAGGAAATAATCTCATAAGGTATGTTTCATCAACTGCAAATTCCATGGTAGTGGCACAAAATTGTCTTAAGTGGTTCTTAGGATCTCCTTTTCCATTATATTTGTCAAGTTTTGATATGTCCCAATGGTTAGGAAAAGGTGGCATTGGTATGCTTGGATCGAAGGGATAAGGACATATGTCTTCAATGCAGAACTTGTGAGCCGATGTTTTACTGTTCTTGAGAGTATCCAATTCTTGTCTTAATGTTCTAAGCTCATCCAAAATAGGATCATTTGTAGGTGCAGGTTTTGATGTCTTTGAAGATCGCTTGTAACTAGGTTGTAGATAAAAGGGTCTATGATCTTTGATCCTACCATCATTGTTTGTTTTGGGATTCTTAGATTCACTAGATTTAGGTTGGTCATTCATTGTGAGTAATGATATGTCAAAATCAGGAGGCATTTTGATTCCTTCCTCAACAAGGGCCTTGAAGTATTGTTGTGGGTTACGTTTGACTACCTCTGTAAGAAGTTTAGTGAATCTATTATCATTGAGAGCTTCATTTATGGTGGATTGTGTTATTTCTTCACTATCATTTTCACCTGTTTCACTAGTTGCAACACTAATGTGATCTTCCCCATCAAAGTCTTTTCCCCAAGGGTTCCTTTCTTCTTGAAACATTTTTTCTCTTGTCCTAGGGGTCATAGGTGATTCGTTATGATTTTCAATCCAAGGTAATGTATGAGACCTAAGACTAGGATGCAAATGAAAAGGATATGATTCTAAGATTGGGATATGAAAATGGTATGGTATGATATGACAAGCTAAGAATGAAAAAGCTAAAAGGAAACTCTAGGTCCAAAGTTGGTTATGATGTAAAGGCTTTACTTGTGTTATGATGGACAGACACAAGGACCAATAATCAAGAGAGGTTATGTAGGAGATGATGCACTCCAAAAGGATTTCCCTACTCAAGGATAATGGCATGTTTCCCTAACTCAAGGATGGTGAACCTCAAGTGATGTGGGTGATAGATAGCCAATAGTTTGATTTCAAGACCTAGGAAGAGTAGCCTAAGTGCAAGCTAAAGGTTTTATTTGATTGATGATGAATATGCAAAGGGCTAAATTCTTAGAACATGCAAAGGTTAGGTGAGATGGTATTGATATGTAAAAGGGGGTTAAACATGAAAGAACTAGGTGGAATGATATATGTATGCAAGGACTATGTAATGTGACCTATGTATGCAAGACGAGGAACATGCAAGAACTAGAATGAAAGGGATATGAATATGTAAGGACCATGAATATGCAAGGACTAGGTGGAATACAAGGATTGAAAGATCAAAACTGAAGGATGATGACCCCAAGAAATATAAGTGATAGGTTCACGTGAGATGTTTGTGTTGTTGGACCTTTTGAGGTTTGCAAAGCTTGAGATGTTGCAAGTTTCTAGGTGTGATTTTTGTTTGAGGTCAATTGTTTGTGTTCAGATTTGTGAATGTGGTGAATACTGCTTGAAAATCCAGAAAATGCTTGACAAGCATGATGTTTTGGTGTATGCAAACGCACATGAGACAAGCACAATCCTAATAGGCGAAGGGTTTGTATACTTGATATAGCCCACTGATATACCCTAGGTTGGTGCTAAACACCTTTCCTTCTCAAGAGCAGATAGCTTAGAAGTTTGGTGGCATTGGCTCCCCTCCACGGCTCATTAACGTCATTCGAGCACACCAACTTTGGATTCTTGGGTCATCACTTCCCAAGAACTGCTATCTCTACTCAAGGGAGTTATTAGTGAGTATCTTCGGGCATGATACTGTACCCTGCAGTATACCAAGCAACGGCTGAAAATGGTTGGCTTCTAAAACAATAGGTGTTTAGTTAGGGCATCCGTTCGAGTGGCCACACATGGGGCGAGAGATTAATCACCAATTAGGTGGCACTCTAGCCTAAATAGGTTACGCTCTACAGGGCTTATGGGAGTACTACTCCATCCGTGTGACACATCCGCACTCGTGGCACTTGAACTTTCCTCAAGCACCCATTTTATATCCCGGCTGGAAGTGGCTTGGCTTTAGCCTGTTACCAGTCGAGTCATCCCTTAAGGTGAGTACTTTTTCCCTTAAGGCAGTCCCATTTCTAGAAATTATAATTGTTTCTCTTACACCCAGGATCACTTGAAAGCGCAAGGGGAGAGAATACTTCGATTATTAAGTCATGAAGGTGACCAAAAAAAATAAGGTGGGTCTGGTTTTCTGATCACCTAGTTTTCACAAGGTGAGAGCATAATCACCTACCACCTTCAAGCACAGTCAAACAGAATCAAGCACATGTTCATTGACCCCCTAGTTAAGCCTATGTGGAAGAAGACAATTGTTCATTTTTTAATGCACCAATTGAAGTGTTTTATAATCTAAAAGACAATTGGTTTCAAAATCATGTCTTCGATGAACGTTCTGCATCAAAATCTCATTAGTAGTTTTATGCCTCCTTTCTTTGGCAAGCGTATGTTTTTATTTTTAATTCTTTGCCAAACGAACCTAGCAAAAGAAACCAAATTAAAAAAAATTAGTCACAAAACCCAAACTTAACCAAAATGAAAACTAACATAAATTTAAAGAAAAATAATCTAGGAAAAAAAAAGTTAATCTAAGATAAAAAAGCTAATTTAAAATTAAAAGTTAATCTAAATTCAAAATCTAAAGTTAGAGATTAAAAACTAATCTAGATTCAAAGTTAATCCAAATTTAAAACTTATCTAAGTTAGAAACTAATTAAAAACTAATCTAATTTAAAAGTTAGTGCAAATTAAAAACTTAAAAAGAAAGTTATTCTAATTAATCAGAATTAAAAGCTATTCTAAATTAAAATTAATCTAAAACTAAAAGCCAATATTAAAAATTACTCTAGATTAGAACTAATCTAAAGTTAAAAACTAATCTAAGAATTAAAAACTAACTTAAATCTAAATCTCTAATCTAAATTCTAAATTAACTCTAAACTAAGAATCTAATTTAGAAAGTCAAAATCTAAAAAATAAAAAATAAACTAAGAATCCAAGTAAAATCTAAATTAATGATTTTTCATGATTTAAAAATCTAAGCTAAATTAAAAAGCTAAACAAAATAAAAATTAAATTTAAAAGCTACATTAAGAAAGAAAGAAAAACTGTAAAAAGCAAAATCTAATCTAAATTAAATTAGTAACTAAAATCTAAACTAAATTAAAATAAAATCTAACTAAATAAGAGATTAGAGACTGAATTAAATCTAAATTAAAAGGCTAAGAATCTAAATTAAATAGTAAATCTAAAAATTAAAAAATCTAAATTAAATTAGAAACTAAATTAAAAATTAGTCTAAGTTAATTAAAACTAATCTAAATTAATCTAAGCCTTAAAATTAATCCAGTTCTAAAAATTAATCTAAACTAGATTAAATTAAATCAAATCTGAAATAAATCTATATTAAATCTACATTCTAAAATAAAACTAAATTTAAAAAGATCAAAATTAAAAAAAGAAAAATCTAATTTAGAAAAAGCTATTAAAAGTTAAAAGCTAAAAACAAAAGCTAAATCTAATTTAAAAATTAAAAGCTAACTCTACATTAAAAGTTAAAAGCTAAAAACTAAAATCTAATTTAAAAGTTGAAAACTAAAAATCTAATTCAAATGTTAAAACTAAAAATTGGATCCTGCAAGTGATACATTTTTAAATTATTCCAATGATTTTTATTTTTATTTTGTTTCAATGTAATTTGCTGCAAAGAAAATTGATATGATATTTTTCCTTTCAACTACAAAATGAGACAATGTATATCACATCAGATCTGGAGTTGTGGATCCTGCAAAATATATTTCATATTCAGATGTGAAGAAATCGATGCTCTGCAAAATGTAGATCATATAAAATGCAAAGAAATTGATGCAAAATATAGATCTACATATAAAATGCAAAGAAATTGATGCAAAATATAGATCATATCAGATTTGTCTTTCCATTTTTCTGCAGATTAGTCTGCATGCAAAATATGAAAATATTCATCCAAGCGTTCACATCAGGTTCACCAATTGTAGAGCCATAAAAATGTATGATTCTATGGAGTAAGAATCACCATTTTATCCCACATGAATGAGAAATGCAAGCAAGATGCAAAGATCATATGAGTATGTAAATTTGTGAGCAAAATTTGTGAGAGAGAAAATGAGAGAGAAATCCCACTTTAAATAGGAGTTCTTTGAGGATGGAGAGGGGTTGAAGATGAAATGTGGTATAAAAGATGTGAGAGAAGTAAATGTCATTATCCCACATTGATGGGTTAAATGTTACGCATGAGAGTGAAAGTGATAAAGGGATATTAGATTAAAATGAACCTAAATGATTAAATATGAATAAAATGATTTAAAGATGCTTTACTAAAATGCAATATTTCATGAATGATTTATGCAAATGATATGATTAATATGCAAGTTATGATAATTAGTTTATTATGAAATAATAATAATAATGACTATGATAATTGATTTAATATGGAAATGATGTTTATGACTTATTATGCAAATGGGTATGAATGATAATGCAAATGGACATGAATGTTAATGCAACAAATATTGAACGAGCATGAGATGGTTCAATGATTTGATGAAATGCATGAATAGAAGAAAGTATTGAATGAATTGATAAAGTAAATAGTAATATCTATTTAATCAATAGACGAATATCGTTACGATTGTGAGGACAAATTTGAGTGTCTACAGTAATAATTTACCTTCCCTATCAAACTGTGAAATTCTTAACTTTTTGGGCCACATCCTTAAAATGTAAAATAGGAGATCTATTTTTTATTGCCATCAACGCTAAATCAAGTCCCTTGAAGATGTATGAGGCATAATAAAATGGTACAGAATTATGACACTCAACATTTATTGCAATCACCACTGGCATAATTGACATATACTCAGTAGCCTCCATCCCTAACACATGGCATGCTGAGAAGTACGTATATTTCATGTAGGGCTTGAACAAGTCAATATGACATGGCGGCTCATCATTTTCCTCGAGTGGAACCAAACTTCCATCCCTCTTAGGTCTATGTAATGGTAGCCTCAAACCCTTATATATGGTGTCCATCCTCCAGAACTCTCTCTTTAACTCGTCATGCACAATTTTTTCATCACATGTCCCTTGGAAGTTAAAAAAATCACATATCGTGGCTTCCAATACATGTATAAATGGATTTCCTGATGGATCACAAATGGCTTTGAGCCTTGGGTTATAATGGTCAGATAAGTTTCACCAATTGTACATCTAGAAATACATTCGAGCAGGCTAAGTTTCCAAGGTTGAATTTCCAAGGATTACATACTAGCTCAAATCGATTCCTCTGATGGTAGTGAAAATTGAACAACTCATATCCCCTAATTGAGTTCCATACATCCCCTATGTGTTTACATTTATCCTCAAATTTCTTTACCTCTCCCCTAAGCTACACAAAGTGTCTGGCTTTAGGTCTTGAGCTGGGAAATTGATCAATAAGGTCTTGATTTAGCTTCCTCTCAGCTACCTCTGGCTTATTCCCAATCTCAATCTTTTTCTTTTTTCTTTTAGGATGACTACTCTCACCCTGCCTCATATCTTTTGATTTTCTTAAGCTTGAAATTTCCATTTTATTTTCTTAAAATTACATAATTGAAAATGTAATTGCAGAGAACTCACAAGCTTTATTTGAAAATCTTCGGCTGCAAAATCTTCTGGCCCTTCGTTCACTCTCATGTTTCTCCTATTGCCAATTCTGCAAAATCTCCTTTAATTATTCTTCTTCAACTCAAGGAATTATCTCTACATTGTGTATTCATGCCACCATTAATGTTTGAGCTTTGAGCATGAGCGTAGCAAGTTTTTCAAATTTCAAACTATTAAATCAAATGATTATATTGGTACAACAATTTGAAACTCTGGGTGATCCTTATGTTTGGGTCAAACCAAATGTTCACTAAACACATTGTTGGTTAGGGAGACAACATATCATTCCCACCAATATCAAATAGTTAATCTTTCAGATCTATACCACCTTCGAAAATGACATAGGTACCATAGGTGTCATCAAGTATCACTCTGACGAACCTTTTGATCCATTTGTATCTTTATCTTCAAGAGAACAAGTATCCCTGAAAGATTTGACAGTTTCTCTAGCATTACAAGTCTCTCTAGTGTACATCTCTTTCCTTTCAAGTGATTCGGTAAGACTCTCTCCGATGTAACTTCCATCGGCGTGACACAGAGAAATGAGAAGACATTTTAGACTTATTCTGATAGCACATGTCTTCACGATATAATTCTTCGCGCTTCATTGGTGAGACAAAATGTGTATCTCGCCGATGGCATTCCATCAACATGACATGCATTCTTGGGCTAACTTGTAGATCTCACTCCAATAGTGTTTGTCTCACTAATGACTTTCTTCATCCCTAAGACCACTAGTTGTATCTTCTCGATATGTATCCTCCCAAGTAAATTGATCGATGTGACAATCTTGACCTTTTGCTGATATTCCCAAAACACTTGTATTGGAATGAAATAGCTTATGGGTCGGAGAGACCTATACTTACTCATGTCGATATGGATTATTTATTTAGTAGTTCCTACTCAATGAAAACCAAAGGGATTTTGGCATGTCTAAAAGATAAAATCTAATGGAATCACTTAGGGATAATGATATATGGAGTGGACCATAGAAAATTTTCACTTTAAAATGTAGATTTCTAGTGGAGTATATGAATGTAAGCTACTACAAAATTTTGAATATTTTATAGTCCAAAAAACCACACCAAGGCTCTAGGCCATGGAGAGCCGAGAGTGGAGGGCTCCCCCAACTTACCTCAAGCTAGCAGATGTTTGGGATAAGAAGAAAGAATGAAGAGCACTCTCAAGTTCTTCTATCACTCTGTAGATCTAAAAGTATAAATGGGGCTAGATGAGTTGGTTTCTAGACTTCAAACTATACTTTAGACAGCTCTTTGTCTAAGGATAGCAGTTCGGTTCTAGGACAACAACGTGTTGTTGGCATCTCTTTGGTGTGTTGGTGTCTGTATAGCCAGGAAACATAGAGCATAGTATAAAAGACCAAAGAACCTACTAACTTCCTAGCTAACTATCTTTAATGAAATAAATAGAATTATGAAGTATGAAAAGTAACTATGTAAATGATACAAGTAGATGAAGACAAAGGTAATGAATATCAACTCACTAAAGCTCCAGTTCACTAGCGAGCTCTACACACACGTTCAACTACACACATGCAAGAGGGAAAAATATTGGCTTTTATAAGGGTTTTCCTCAGTCAAACCCCCACTTTGGGGTTTCTACCTCCATGGATAGCCAAAAAATCCATGAAGTAGAAATTACGATAAAGGAAAGAAGAAAGGAAATTATTGATGCTATGAAAGATGCTGCGTTACTCTATCAAACCACAAAAGGAAATGAAGTGATACCACCTCCACCCAAAGGAACTCAAGGTCAATTTAGGGAGAATGCAAGCAATGAGCTTGGAAAATTTGACACAACAATAGCAGTGATGAAGGGAGGTCTCACAAGACTCCAAATTCATAGCTTCTATGGTAATACCACGCGTACAATAATGGAATTGATGGAGTAACAAGCTTACTTACTGCAATGCTCAATGGAGTTGTGAAAAATGCTTGAGAGAATGTGTTAGATTGCTAGAAAATCTTGGAGGATAAATGAATGAGTGTGTAGAGGTTGAAGTGATAGTGAAATGGATGAATTTGAAGACCAAAATGGGAGAGAAGAAGTCATTTTTTAGTCGATTGGTCACACAGAGGCATTCCAATTCGTACCCAATGAGGAGTGTAGTGTCCCTACAAACTTCAGAGGTAGGAATCTATCAGGGATGATAGCATGCCATGCAAACATCGCATGTTGCGCTCGTCCCTAATGAAAATTCCCCTGCTGACACACAAAACACATGCCAAGTGGATGCAAGTTAGGTGGGTGATGTGGAATTTTTTCTTCAGGTTTTATTTTCTAAGGTGAGGGGGTACAAAAGTGAAATTCACACAATGGGTGAAAATTCCCTCCTATATAGAGAGTAACAATCGTGCCCAATTTTATGGAAAGAGGAAAGGGGAAGAGAAAAATAAAACTTACATCCACTAATAAAGAGCCCTTCCCAGCGGACATGTTTGAGTTCTATTTTATTAGGACTTATTACACCTTGCGCTAGATTCTAGGGTCGAGTCAAAAAATACCTGTATCATTTATGTACATGTCTTCTAACATTCAACTTGTGATGGTGAATAAGAAATATAATTTTTCCACATATTTACCTAATTCAATTCATCGCGCATTGGTAGCACTCAAAAAAGGTGAAACTGAAGTGGGATTCTAGTGGTATTCCTTATTGTTGCACATATTTTTATTCAAAGAAGTAGATGATTTTGGCAAGGATATGATATTGAATATGAAGGGTGAAATGAATGAGTGTCTCCCTATCAAGACATCGACTCATCACCTTCACATGAATGATTCAAGCTCTAGTTTTGTCACTTTTACAAATATTTTTGGTGTCAGATTGGAGGGGTTTTTGGTGAAGAATCCATGAAGGATTCCTAAGGAATTGAATTATTTCTTAAGGGGTAAAGAAAGGAGGCTTGAATTGGGCATTGATCACAATTGAGGAGACATCACCCCTTATCCAGATTACACTATTATCAGGGTATATGGAAAAAAATTCTCTCCACATATTTTCTAAAAATATGTGTCATTAATAATTGGTTTTTTGGAAGTCATATGGCAACTAGGAAGAGTTGAGGATGTGCACCTAGTAGGACAAAAGAAGGGAACTCTTTTCCCACAATACATCATATTTTTATTTTATTATGATCAAGGATGGGTGGAAAAATATCTTGATAATGACTACACCTTTATAAATGAAGAATTGTAGAGCGAGGAATCATGATCCAAAAGGTTTCATCACAAAATTCAAAGTGAGAATTAGAGGAGGAAATTTTTGGAGCAACTTCTATCCTAAAGACATGGTCAAAAATTAATTTGACCTTCAAAAGGAAAAAGATAGGAAAATTAAGTTGTTGGCTTTCAAAAATTTGGAGAAAGCAAGGCAAGAGAAGGATCCTAAGTTTGAAGGTACTTTTATAGATAATGAAGATCCAATGCCGAGGATTGAAGCAATCTTACAAAATTTTGATAGGGTTGTAGGACATCTTTAGAAGCAAGCTGAAGTTCAGGATAAGGGGTGTTATGTGACTTTTTCCCCGTGGAAAGGAAAAAATGAAAAATAAATTATTGTAGTTTTCACAAGATGTGTAATGTAATTATTTACAAAAGTTTGTGTTGGTTGAAACTACCCTTTGAGTTGTATAAAAACCATGAAAACTAAATAATTTGAGGACACAAAGGAAAGAAGAAATAATCAAAGCACAACACATTGCCAAGACATAAAGGAAATAAGAAATAATCAAGCACAGTACATTGTGTGAGTCAGGTTATCAGGTTGTGAGCAAGATGGAGAAGGGGGCGCATCCATAGTGTGTGCCAAACCTTGGGTATGTGAAGAGTGGGAAAGTAAACTTATTCCTTCTAGATTGCTCATAGATGGAAGAGATTGAACTAAAGGTCTCATTAAGATTATTTGCACAGTTCAAAAGATAAGTATTTATTAATTCTTGATAAATTATCTAAGAAATAAAGTTGTTTTAAATCCTTTTTGTATTTACTATGTAGTGAAGTGCAATTAATAATTTATTCACAGCATAATTAGTGTAATTGAATGTAATTGTTGATTTATTTATTATATTCAATTTAGTTTCAAACTATTGAATTTGGAAATTAAATATTATCTCAAATTTTGTGCATAGAAATTATTGGGGATTGGTGAGGTCACAATTTGGTATCAAAACCTATAAGATCAGAAAATTAACTGCATTAATATTTTTAATAAAATCAAATTTTTTGAAATATATATTAAAAAATATTAATGCAATTGCTGGCAATGAATTTTAAAAGTTTCAATGGTAGTGAATTCTAGAGCCCTTCAATGATCTCCTTGACGGAAAATTCATTCACTGCCAGCAATCCACCTATAGAAAATTAACCGCATTAATATTTTTAATAAAATCAAAGTTTTTTAAATATATATTAAAAAATATTAATGCAGTTAATTTTCCGTTGCCATAAATTGTTGGTGGTGAATTTTATTTGACGGTGAATTTTCCATGACGATTAATTGTTGGTGGTGAATTTTCCATCAATGAATTGTTGGGGTGTACTTTCCTAGAGCCCTCCTTGACACTTTTATAAGCTATGACTATTTGGAAGCTTCAGATTAAATTGATCTCCTTAAATTGTGACTCCCTTTTTGGCAATTTTATCAACCTAGTTGGGTGAGTTTTGTATAATTAGTTGTGGTTGCTCTTTTTCCTTGAAAAATATTCTTGGCAATGACTACTTTGGCGGTACATTCGATCTCTCATTAAATGTATTCCTACGTTGTCATTTGTTTCTCTTTTGATTGAGATTACCTCTTCAATTTTTTCCTTATCAGGTGCATGGAGGTTTGTAAACATATTTCTCAGATTTTTGTACAAGCGTATCTAACAATTTATTAAACTCAAAATGTTGTTAGAATTAACTCAATTGTATGCCATATTCAAGTGAAACTGTGTGTTAAATATTTTTTGGTAGATGTGGTAGGCGTATTCATTCACTTTGGAAGACTCCCGACAACTCTAAATTAGGTTTAGTTACTTGGATCTTACTCCAACTTTTTGCTAATTGCTTCCAGTTGCTTCTAGAAGGCTGTGAAAGTCCTAAATTTTGTATTACTCTATTTTGAACATGAATGAATGATTGTTATTTTGTTCTATTTATGCTCTATTTTTTCAATATTTTTAGTATTCTATTGTATTACTCTTCATTCCTCTGCCATATTTGACATGGTATCAGAGCAGTGGCAAGTTCAGGGTGCATAAGCCTCTTCATATTTAAATGGAGAACAACTAGATCAGATTCAATGGAAGGAAAAGAAGCCCAACACAAAACCAAGGAAAAGCCCAAATTAGAGTCAAGGAAGTCAACAAAACCTGCTATTGGTGGAGTGAAGGAGTCACACAAATTCAGGCCTAGAATAGTTGCTTTCTAAGATATTTGAAAGTATCAAAAGAGCATAGAGTTGCTCATAAGGAAGTTGCCATTTTAGAGGTTTTTTTTAATCTTGGAAAATTTTTTTTAATGGCTACCTCTAGTAATCTACTACAGACTCCTATTCTTCTTGGAAAAAATTGTGATTTTTGGTCCTTGAAAATGAAGTCTTTTCTGCAAGCCCAAATGTTGGGAATGAGTTGAGAATGGCTACACAGAGCCCACTCCAACAGACTTAACTACTATGAATAATGCTCAAAGAAATGCAGTTGCAGATCAGAGAAATAAAGAGAACAAGGAAAAATGTTGGATCCAAAACTCTGTTGATGATTATATTTTCTCAAAAATCACAGGTACAACAACATCAAAAGAAGTTTCAGATATCCTCAAATCTGCATATGAGGGTACTGACAAAGTCAAGATAGTTAAACTGCAAACCTTGTGAACTCAGTTTGAAACATTGAGAATGTCTAACTTAGATAATATTGATCAATTTAGGACCAGAGTCATGGGCATTGTAAACCAAATTAGGATTAATGGTGAAACCATTGAAGATCAGAAAATTGTTGAAAAAGTCCTTAGAAGCTTACCAAAGAAATTTGAAATGGTTGTCACAACTATTTTGGATTCCAAAGATCTCACTACTTTTATTGATGACTTTAGTAGGAAAATTTAGATTTATTTCCTCAAGAACATGTCTGATACTTTTTCAAAGTTTAAACAATTCAAAGCTAAAGCAGAAAAACAAAGTGGTAAATATATAAAAGTGCTCAGATCAAACAGAGGAGGAGAATATAACTCAAAATATTTCACATATTTTTGCAAACAACATGGCATCGATATGCAAACCACAATAAGATATACTCCACAAAAAAATGGAGTAGTTGATCAGAAAAATTAGACCATCATGAATATGGCTAGATGCATGCTTAGAGAAAAGAATATGTCAAATGATTATTGGGCTGAAGTAGTTGCTACTGCAGTCTATATTTTAAATAGATCTCCTACAACTAGTGTTGAAGGAAAAGTGCCACAAGAGGCTTGGTTTGGTACAAAGTTGAATGTAGCTCATTTTAGAATTTTTGGTTGCATTGCATTTGCACATGTCCCAAAGGAGCTGAGACAAAAATTTGACAATAGGAGTGAAAAATGTATCTTTGTTCGCTACAGTGAACAATCAAAATCCTATAGACTCTACAATCCTGTCACTAAGAAATTTGTGGTGAGCAGAGATGTCAAGTTCCTTGAGAACAAATTATGGAGTGATCAAGAAAATGAAACTTTGAATGGTCCAAATCCATTACAATTGTTTGATGAACCTTTAGATCAGCAAGTTCATCTGCCAAGACCACCAAGATTACAAGTACAAGGTCAGCAACAACACTTTGGAAATGGTAATTCTCCCAATAGTGATTCATCTTCCTCTATAGACAATTAGAAAACTAGAAGCATAAGGGAAATATATGAGCAATAAAATACAATTGAACAAGAGCGTTTTTCCTTTCTTTCATATCATCCAACCCACTTTGAAGAAGCGATAAAAGAGGAACATTGAGTTGATGTAATGAATCAGGAAATTGAAGCAATTGAAAAGAACAAAACTTGGGATCTTGTTGATCTACCAAGTGACAAAACCAGCATTGGTGTGAAATGGGTATATAAGATAAAGCTAAATGGCAAAGGAAAGATAGAAAAACACAAAGCAAGGTAGGTTGCCAAGGGTTTCTCTCAATAACTTGGCATAGACTATGGAGAAACTTTTGCTCCAGTGGAAATATTAGACATAGTCAAAACTATTCTGGCTATTGCAGCTCAAAATGAATGGAAAGTTTTCCAAATGGACATGAAATCTGCATTTTTAAATGGTATATTGGAAGAAGAGATATATGTAGAGCAGCCACCAGAGTTGGAAATCAAAGGGCAATAGCATAAAGTATATAAGTTGAAGAAAGCATTGTATGGCTTCAAACAAGCCCCAAGAGCTTGGTATAGTTGGATTGACTCTTACTACATCAACAATGGATTCATCAAGAGTCATCATGAGTCAACTCTCTATACAAAAATAGATCATGAAGGTAAAATTCTCATTGTTTGTCTTTATGTTGATGACTTTCTCTATATAGGAAATTTGATGTTAGATGAGTTCAAAGAATCCATGAAAAAGGAGAATGAAATGACTGATCTTGGAATCATGAAATACTTTTTGGGAATTGAAATGAACCAATCTGCTCAAGGTATTTTTTTGTCAACAAAAGTATGCCTTAGAAATGTTGAAAAAATTCATAATGGACAGTTGCAAACCAGCAAAAAAACCCATTGCTCAAGAACAAAGTTGATCAAACAAGATGATGGACCACCAGTTGATTCTACTTTGTACAAGAGTCTAGTTGGAAGTCTTTTGTACCATACTGCAACTAAACCTGACATAATGTTTGTTGCAATTTTTGTATCTAGATTCATGGACTCTCCAAAATATTCACACTCGAAAGTAGCAAAAATAATTCTAAGATGTTGCAGGGACAATCAACTATGCATTATGGTACACTCAATCTAAAGATGCTTCACTCTCAAGCTACACAAACAATGATTATGCTAGAAGCATAGATGATAGGAAGAGCACATCAAGTTATTCTTTTCACTTGGGAACTAATCTCATATCATGGGCATCCAAGAAACAACCCATAGTTTCAATATCTTCAGCATAGGCAGAGTATGTGGTTACAACTACAGCAGCTTGTCAAGCAGTATGGCTAAGAAGGATTCTGAATGATCTTGCACATGTTGAAAAGGAGCCAACTCCTATTTTCTGTGATAATAGTTCTGCAATTGCCTTATCCAGAAATCATGTCTTCCACAAGAAATTCAAGCATATTGACACTCGCTTTCACTTCATTCGAGAGCTCGTCCAAAATGGAGAAATTTCTCTTGACTTTTGTGGATCACGAGATCAACTTGAAAATATCTTTACAAAGCCATTGGGAAAGAATGTTTTTGAATTTCAAAGAAAAAACTTAGGAATTGCTAGTGTTGATAATTATAGAGTTGAGATTAGGACAGAGTGTTAGAACTCAACTGTACGCCATATTCAAGTGAAGTTGTATGTGTTAAATATTTTTGGTAGGTGTGGAAGGTGTACATGCATTAACTTCGGAAGACTCCCGAAAACTCTAAATTAGGTTTAGTTACTTGGAGCTTACTCCATCTTTTTTCTAATTGCTTCCAATTGCTTCCAAAAGGCTGTGAAAGCCCTAAATTTTTTATTACTCTATTTTGAACATGAATGAATGAATGTTATTCTACTGCTCTGTTTATGCTCTATTTTTTCAATATTTTTAGTGTTCTGTTATATTACTCTTCATTCCTCTACCATATTTGACAAATGTAAACTACTACATCACATATATCCCTACATAGTTTCCATCAAGATCATTACTAAGATGCAATAGAATTATACAACTATGTCTAAAATGACAATACATTATTTTTGTGCCAATACTTGATGTGCACTCAATTTACATACTTTTGAGTACTTTGTTGGCATGAAAATTGAATCTCAAATATATTTCAATGCAAAGATTAGTGAAATAGAATAAATTTACAATTCCTAGTGGTTAGCTAAATACATACAAGCTTACTCCATATCATTGTACTTCAAGAGAGGCAACATGTCATTGTCAAGCCATCATTTTCAATTCCTAGTGGTTAGCTAAATACATACAAGCTTACTCCATATCATTTCCCTTCAAGAGAGGCAACATGTCATTGCCAAGCCATTGGTTTAAGGAAGTTATTTCCATGTTCAATAAGTAGATTTGAGAATACAATTGTATTCTCTAAGAAAGTGATTTTAAACATGTCTTCTCAAAAAATGTTCTTAGTCTTTTTTTCTTTAATCCATCTATAGGACTATAGCAAGTTACATTATGGGCCCATAATCCACATGTCTTTGGATTCACATCTTAAACTTGGAAAAATTTGACACTAGATTTTGAAATGAGTTGGTGAGAACATAGTTCATTATTATAGGAAATAAAATAAAATAAGCTATCTTAGTCTTAGACAAGGGGCATGTCAAATCTTGCAAGGGGGTAGAATTCTTTGACAGTGTTCACCTAATGTTTTAAAGTGGTTAAATTTAGTGCCAAGTGCAATTTGGGATTGTTTTTGGATTCTTAAAGATTGTTTCAGAAGGTTCTTATTGATGTTTCTTTCCAAATTATGCTCTTTTATTGTCATGGAGGATTTGGTGTCATGTCCTAACCATGGAACTGTATAATGTTAAAATTCAACTGTCTTCATAGGATATGAAATTCAATAGTCCCTCTTATGATTAAACATGGGGACATGTTGAAGATTTATAGGGGGAGAGATAACCCTAATTTTTTTTTATATTGAATGGATATTTGTTCCTAAATTAAAATAAAATAAAAATAGAGTAATGAAGAATATTTAAGAAAACTCTTTTAAAAGAGAAATTTATGATTGCAAGAGACAACTTTTGTAAAAAGGGATAATTATTAAGCCACCTTATTATGCTAGGGAACACAATGTATGTTAGGCATATCTCTTGGCCTCAAATAAACCATGATATATGGTTTGGGTGGTTTCTTATTATTGGTTTAAGATATGCAATAAAATACAATGTAGGAGCATAAATAAATCAAAGATAGAGATTATCCAACAAACATGTGATTTTTCATTTATAGGGGTATAATTTATATATTCTATAGGAGAAATTTATGAATAGATGTGCATAAAAACCTTTAAAAAAAATAGAATAATTTAATATGGCTCAAAATGTTCCAAGGAAGGATCATCTTATCAAAATTCATATAGAAGATTTGTAAAATTTTAGAAAGAAAACAATTTTTGAATCACATAACCACAAAGGTATGGTTAAGGGGTCAAAATTGGAAGAAAATGAAAATAGGATAAATATCCAGATGGTAAGAGAATCATGTGATTAGAAGCCTTAATATAAGAATAAATATTCTTAGAATATATAAAAAAAACTCTTGCATTGGGTTGCTCTTAATCAATGATCTTATACAATATTAGATAAGAAAAGAATTAATGAAAGAAGTGCAAGGATAAGATTATATTTAATAAAGACTTGGGATTTCTATTTAAACACACGAGTGTGATATATTATTATTCCAAGGCTGATGTAGAGAAAGGAATACTCTTGATTCACTTGACAAAATTCATAAATTGATTCATTTCAAACAATGATCAAATGCATTCTAGATCACATTGGAAACACTGCCATGACAGCCTAATGTGCATTCAACAAGGGAAAACCAGCATGATGCATTATTTCCTTGATGTTTCAGTCTTCTTACAACATTTTCTATTGATTCCTAACCAATCATGTTCATACAAAGTATAGATCTTATCAAACCCTCAAGTCACTAGGGTTTTAAGGTTGTTTACATACAAATGAGAGTACATTGTCATTGATTCCTCACACTTGAAAATTTTTAAAGGATTGAACCAAAAAAAAAATTTAGATATCCTTAAATAGAAATTTTTACCACTTTCATTACTTTTTGATGGTGGAAAATAAATATATGGAATTTTCTAGGTCGCTGGAAATCCTAGACAAGGTTTGCACTTGCTCTTAGTAAAAATTTCATAACTCACACAAAACTCAAAAAAAATGCATGAAACCAAAAGCATTTGTAAGGTAAGAAACAACACCAACTTCCCAAGGTGGTGTAGGTTTGTATTAGAGCATAAAAATCTATACCATGCGTGTTTCAGACTACAACTTTTCAGAAAAAATAAACTTATAGACCTACCCTCAATGAAACTTTTATATCTCACTCAAAACTTAATGAAATTGATTCAAACAAAAATATTTATAATATTAAAATAAATCTTCAAACTTTTCAATTGATTTCATGTCCATACTATACCATACAAGGTTGTACCATAAACATTATAGACTATTTCAACAAACAAAAAAAAAAAAAGAACGTGACAAAATGAGTTTTTTTCATTCTTGTTCTTCCCCCAACCTTCTCCAACCTTGGTGCTTGTGTGTGCATGTAATATTTATGACATTACATTCATTACCATCATTCAAAACTAATTTCTAACTTCCCAAACCAAAAATGCAACCTTTTGACAACTTTGACATGACAACTTTTGCAACTTTTTGCTCCTAACCACCAAAATGACTCAAAAGGATCCCAAATGACCTTAAATGGTCCAAATTGACCTTATTGACCCGAAACACATCAAAACAACTCAAACCTAAAAATTTGAAAAAATGACCCAAAATGTATCAAAAGATGCCCCTACATCAAAGGCATACCCTATATTCGATTAGTGTTAGAGTGTCATAGTGGAAGTGTGGTGTGCTCATAATCGATAGGTCCTAAAACTATTTAGTAAATACAAGGAACAAAAATATCTTTTTTTATCAGTTTTCTAGTCATATCATCATTTTACATCTTTGGATTAAATTAAAAATAGGAAATATTAGACTTAATATTCTCTATAAAGCAATCTATGCATGTTAATAGTTACAATTGTTCTATTATTGTTAAGACTTATAGAAATATTATCATGTTTTGATTTATTATACTTTGTTAAATTGGACATAATCAACCCAATAACTTTGTGCATGCATCTTATTAAGTATTGTATATGAAAAGAGGATACTCATGTAGTCTGAAATGTATGATTGTCATCTTAGAACGTATGTTGAGTATATATATTAAGATTTATGATTATTGGATATGCATAGTAATTGTAAAAGGCCAACACTTCAATGCAGTAAAAAATTCCAAAGTTTACACCATACGAGCAATTAAATTAGGTAACAAATCATTGCAATAAAAATTTTCTTTCTTTATTGAGAATATACTAACAAGATGCTATATCATATTACAATAAATATTTCATTTCATTACAATTTTTTCACAAGTTACAATAATACAAGAATACATACATTTACATACATAGATCCAATGTTCTTTAGAACTAATAACTATAAGACGGTCCAGGATCCTTCCTTTCAAATCTTGGTTCCTTTGTCACCTGTTGTGGAGGAGAAGCATCGCTCAGGTGCTTTTTCACCAACCACAAACTCATAATGTGGTCCCCCACACGTCTATCATTCGATAGATGGCCATTCCCTTCAATGAAGAGATTGGTAGATTAATCAATAATGACAAGCAACTAAGCATAGTGTTGTGTCCTACATAACTAGAACTTGTAATCCCACAGTATTTGTCTAGCATGTAATATTGGATCATGGTGAACTAACAGTGTTAGTCTTGGTAGTCACACAATCTAGAATGGATTATCAAACATTACACAACTTTGATCAAAGAGTTACATTCAGTATATCCTACTGAGAGTCATCTATCACATACACTACTCAAGGCTTATCAAGGCTTATTTGACTTAAGGCTATCTTAAGCTACGCATGTAGGTATTTCCTTCAATTGATATTCCATCATCCTAGATAACCTACAACCATATTAATCTACTTAGAATAAACTACTTAACTAGTAAGTACGCAAGCTAGGTATTTCCTTCAATGGATAATCCATCATCCTAGATAACCTAAATACTTGGATTTCCCTACTTACTTGTAAGTACACAAACTCCCTCCCATACTAGGTTATCTATCCTAGAAGTAAACACAAGCTTTCCTAGTTAAATCAATAACTTGGCTAAGTGTAACATATGTTCCTTTTGTGTTCAATCATACCTAATATATATTAACTATGAAAAAAATCCCTCCTATTATGGAGTAAAATACAAACATAATGCATGGCTTCAATTGAAGAGTTATCATAATAATAGAGGACTCCATTCAAGAGCATCACCTCTTTGACCAAGAGGGTTTAAGCTATGAGTATACTCTTATCAATAAAATCACTTCATAGTTTAAGTGTGCATTGACACTAATCAAGGAGTAGCTCTATCTTGCTAGGTCTCAGTGAACCTCTCAATCCATAAGAAACCCACTAGCTATCTATTATATTCAGATAACTAGCTATGAGCAGCCCATGCTTAAACATATCTAGTATAGTTAAATACCTATTTCAAACAATTTCTTTGACATATCTAGTATCATTAAAAACACAATATGAAAACAACATATAGGCTTCAATTTCCTTTTCAAAACACTTTGATTTCTATATTATAGATACTACAAAAGACATCTCAACCTTGCATGCAAGACACATCAATCAAAGTAAAATAACAAAGAAGAAGAGATCCCCATGCATGTTATCAATTTCCAACTAAAGACAGCAACACATCCCTCTCCCAACAACAATTAGCTTGAAACTAGCTTCTCAAGAATGTCACAACTGAACTCTCTCTCTCTCAAGTTGATAGCTTACTCCTCTCAAATATCTCTCCCTCACAAAGTAAGTAAAGCTCACTCTCTTTCTCTCTCAATGCAAAGAAAAATATGGTTGGGAGAATACAGAATAATGAATTGAAAAATATGCAATATCTTATGGAAGAATGTGTCCCTCACAAATGAAATGGTTCATCTATTTATAGAGCAACCAAGCAACATCAAATCCTATATTTTAGGCATGTAAATGGATAGAAATCTCCATACAAAGCAACACATGAAACTCAACAATAAGGTGGTGATCAAATAAGCTCAGACTCAACAAAACCTCGTATAGATTGACTTGTTTCCTTGACAGCAATCCAAAGACTAATTCAAAATGCACATGGAGAATTTGAATTATACTCCAGCAAAGACATCAACAGAAAAATGTTTCTAGAGGTGGTGACAAACCCTCTATTCTTTTATCAAGTTGGCATGGTTTCTGATAGAGAGAAACAGTCAACAATAAATCTATAACACTTAGCACATATCGACTATATTTAAGGAATGCGTCGATTTAAACATTTAAAGACGTTGGACAAAGTCAAATTTTCTCTTTATCACAATGTTGACCAAGTCAAGCTAACCATACACAACAATATCAAATGAAATGCAATGTATTAAATCATGTGTCTCCCTAAATGATATTTGGTTTCCTCAAACAGTCAAAAGCTATTAAATCGGCTTCTATTGACATGGGAAATATCGACCTTCATTCCATTATCTCTATCAACTATAAAACAACCTTTAATATATCAGCTTCCATCTTATTCTATGTGTCATTTGCATATATCATTGTTTTTGTATAAACCTTACTCACATGCCTCTAAGAGTTGTGTCCCATGCCTTATACAACATGTGGCTTAGATGCCACCTTTTTGTCGTAGCATCCTCATTTTCATGTCATGATCATGCGTAGCCTATTCTATTAGTCAAAGGAAAGGAAGCTAAGTATTTTTATCATATTTGAATGTATATATATGTGGTGCCATATAACAAGTGCTATGTTTTTAAAAACATATTTGATATATGAATGTATACATTGAAAATATACATATGCAAATGAATGCAAGCAAGTTATCATTCACATGATAACCATATTGATTATATATATATATGGTCTTATCCTCATTATATTTATCAGGTTTCGTCGTCTTAACATCATAGGATTATAAATATACATATTTATATATGCACCTATACATATCTATATATGCATATCCATAATTAGCATTAACACTAACCCTCATATATATATGTATATGTGTATATATATGTACTAATATATATTTATATCCTAATTCAATTAAGTATGTACACATTTGGTATACAATGGACACTAATGGGTAAACTTTCATTCATAGTAATAATATAAATATATATGTACCAATATATATATTTATATCCTAAGTTAATTATGTACACATTTGGTATACAATGAATGCTAACGGGTAAACATTCATGCATAGTAATACTATAAATATATAATACATATACACACTCCTCTATTAAGTTTGAATGCTTATGTGTGTGTGTGCATATATATCCAGGCATATAATACTCATATCGTACAAATCCATAACTTATTCGATAATCAAGTATAGACCATTGTTTTGGTAGTCAAACACATAGAGAAGATACTTATATATATACAAATATACATTCTTTTTTAGCATGAATGCTCACATGTATATATGTATATGTACATATATATATATATATATATATATATATAAACACTCATCAACCACAAAATCAAGCATTGAGAGATAAGGGAGGAACTCACAAGCTCAAACAAATAAACATCACTCAATAATGCACTCGATAGTAAACAAGACCTTTACTATGATCATGGTTTACACAACCTTATCATTATTTTCTCATTCAAAACTGAAATAGCCTTCTCAAGAATACTAAGCAACTACTTCCCACAATATATTATTTAGGACCGAAATCCTATAAGTTGAGTTTCCAAATAGTGTTGGTTACTTTGGTGAGTTTGTCCACTAGAACATTATGTCAGTTTTACCGACATAGACAGATTGATCTATCTTGTATTCTACCACTTTTCTTCTAGAATCTCAAGAAAGTATACATGTCCTACCAATGATGACATCCGGTCTTCATAAATCCTAGCATACTAGACATTATTTTTCTACATTATGTGTAGCCTCTTACTCTATCTTTTCTTGGGTTATAGTGGTTTCTCATCTGAAAATTCACTTTTTCAATCCAGTTTCCTTAATCTAACATTAATTTCCTCATTTCATTCTTGAATCTTCCAAAATTTTGGGTACATAGGTTCTTTTATATCCAATAATATTCTATTCTTTGACTAAGTGAAACCTATTTTACAATCTCATGCCATCTTTAATTCCCATGTAGTAATGTTTATAAGATTTTGTGGAGATAAATCCCATTTACCTTAGGACATTAGTTCCATGGATTTCTTTTGTCCTTGGATTATTTTCAAAGTTGTAATCCATCTTTTAACTCAATCTAATTTTACCGATAAAAATTGGTACTAATTTTGAGTATTAATCCTCGTTCAATCATGTTGGTCCCTAGAAGATATCAAATTTAGTTGTATATCTAATTACCAAGCATGAATGTTTCGTGTTAGCTCCATGAATTCACTTAATCATATAGGAGAGTTCCAACTTTGATATATCCTAGTTGAGCACATGAAACAACCTCGGTGTTCTACTCAATAAAATTTCCAACATCTCATGCTAAGGGAAAATTCTATTATGTCGCAACATAACAATAGATGCTTCCCTTTGAGAGTGTATCCATTTTAATAAAAGAGCCAAATAAAGTAGAGTCTTGTCAACAATGTGACTTCCTTTCAAGATTGTAAAGTAATTAAACAAGTAGCTACTTTAACTCACTAGGTATCCCACCTATGTTTCGATTCATATAGAATTTTATAAGCTCAAGTGATTTGCATATTCACATGAGTGAATCTCCATCTTAATATTCCCTTCCAATTATTAGGATAGAGTCCTCAGTCAATGACTAGCCTAATTTTATAGGTTTTTACCCCTAAATGTTCCAATCAAGACCAAATTTACAACTCAACCAAGTAAGTTATTCCCAACTTAAGGGTGTCAATGAGTAGCCTAGTACATAACCCAACTCAATAGGTTTAAAACTTAATCTAAGGTTTCTCTTTTTATTCAAATGAACTTCTCATCCCAAATAGGTTATTCTAACCCTAGGGTTTCATTTGAGTATAAAGTATGATAAAATAAAGAGATTTTTTTATGTGGTTCACATAACCTCACATATACCTTATTTTTCACTCCATCTCTATGGCTTAATAACTAAACCATATCATCTCCAGGTCTCTTAGCACAATAAGCCATAGTGCCAAGTCACTTCACGACATGTATATATTTCATAATATGTAGTATTACTACCTATGTATATAAATAGCATCATTATCTAAATTCCCCATATAAGGTATATAGGAGTGTAGAGACACTTTCTTCCAATCACAAGTAATCTAGATCTTCCCTTTCCAATGCCATAGACAATGATCTTCCCTATCATGATCAAATTATTTTCCTATCCTTTTCTAAGGCATCAATGATAATATCATTTGATCTTATAAGGCATGAGATTATAATAGGTCATAATCTTTGACCTTTCCATTTATCTTTCTCCAAAAATCCCAATACCTTTTCCTTTCTCATTAGTCACAAAATGTATGACTTAATTGACATCATGACTTGTGAAGAAGCCATTATTCTTCCAAATTGAAAATATACTCATATTTTTCATTGGTTGGGGTACTTAATCCAAGTCAATCCACTCTCTTCCTTCCCCCCTAGTGTTTCAACAAATTTTGATCTACTCAAAGTTAAACTAGCAATTCTTTATTTTTTTGAAATGATTTTTCATTCCTTGTTCTTGGTTTTCTTTTTCCTTTTCCTACCTCAATGGTATACTTTGAATATACTTTTTTCCAAACTTATATTCATCATTGATTTCTAGTCTTGTAGATTCAATATTTCTGATCACTCAATAGGAGATAGATAATTAATAATCAACAAATTTAGAAGTTAGGAGACACAGTAATAATCCCATTCTCTTTCCAATAACCTTTTAGTGGAGGATTATCCATACTCATAAAGCCTCGTTGGTTGATGCATCATTCAACTTAGAGTGTTTTTCCCTTACAACTTCTATTGATTTGACACCTAGTGTTGTAGTGCATTCCATTTACTTTTTTGAACCTCTAACGTATGTTGGTTTTTATTGACACATTGGTGAGTTCTACTTATACTCCAATCCATCTATGTACTATTGAAACCTTTGGTTAGACCAACCTGGTTTACCTCTTTCAGGTTTCTTTCTCATAATCACATTTTCAAGTGACTTTATTCCAGTGCTTGTAATCTTATTCTCTCATAACCATTAGACATACAAAGGTTGTTTGGTCTCATTCTGTCATCTTAATCAAAATTCCAATAATCTCATTGATTTTGGTTGATGGAACCATGTCCAATTTGTTGATTACTTATTTCTGACCATTCTAGTCTTTTGTCTTTTCCTAGACCTACTAACTTTATTCTTACAAGATCTTATCCTTTAAACAAGAATTAGATTTATGTCAAGAGCTCTCCAACCTTGTGGATACCTCCTTCATTGGCTCTCTTATTTCAATCTAATTTATTCTAACATTTCATACACATATATTTCATAGTTTTTTCACTAAATACAAGAATTCTTAATTCTTTGCAACTATAGGTTGCTACTATTAAGGGGTTATCTTATTTCTTCCCATCCCCTTAGATTCATAAAACTATTTTGTAGGATAAAGGTATATATTGGTTATTCTTCTTAACCTTCCTACGTAACCCAATTTCATAATCATCTACAATCCCTGATAATATCATAATTTTTTGGTTTAGGAGTTCCTAAATGGATAGGGACAACTCTTAACTAGTCCCAAATTTACACAAGTTACTAGGAACCTCATCTTCCTTTTCACTTCCCTGTGTTCTTTTATCTTTATGTTTTTGTACAAGATATTTTCAACCATTATCTTTGGATAAGGTTTATGCATTGTTGCATTATGAGCTCATAGGCTTCAGTGTTAAGCCCGGTAGCTCTGATACCACATGTAACATGTCAACCCTTCAATGCAGTAAAAATTTCAAAAATTTACACCATACGAGTAAGAAAATTAGGTAACAAATCATTGCAATAAATTCTTTCTTTCTTTTATTGAGAATATATGAACAAGATGTCATATCATATTACAATAAAGATTCCATTTCATTACAATAATTTCACAAGTTACAATAGTGTAAGAATACATACATAGATCCAATGAGATTTAGAACTAATAGTTGTAAGACAGTCCAATATTCTTCCTTTCAAATATTGGTTCTTTTTTCATTTGTTGTGGAGGAGAAGCATCACTCGGGTTATTTTCCCCCAACCACAGACTCATAATGCGGTCCTCCACACATCTATAATTTGATATATGGACCTTCCCTTCGATGAAGAGATTGGTAGAGTAACTAATAACGACAACCAATTGAGCATAGTGTTGTGCCCTACATAACTATAACTTTTAATCCCACAATCTCTATCTAGCATGTAATATTGGATCACGGTGAACTGACAGTGTTAGATTCGGTACTCACACAATCTAGAGTGGAGTCTCAAACCTTACACTACTTTGATCAAAGAGTTGCATTCAGTATTCCTATCAAGAGTCATCTATCACATAAACTTCTCAGGGCCAATTTTACTTAAGGCTATCTTAAACTAAGCATAGGTATTTCCTTCAATGGATAGTCCATCATCCTAGATAACCTACAACCATATTAATCTACTTGGAATAAACTACTTAACTACTGTGTACACAAGCTAGGTATTTCCTTCAATGGATAGCCCATCATCCCAAATAGCCTATATACTTGGATTTCCCTACTTACTCCTAAGTACACAAACTCCCTCCATACTAGATTATCTATTCTAGGAGTACAAACACAAGCCTTCCTAGTTAAATCAATAACTTAGCTAAGTGTACCATATGTGCCTTTTGTGTTCAATCATACCTAATATATATTACCTATGAAAAACATCCATCCTATTATGGAGTAAAATAAAAAACATAATGGATGGCCTCAATCGAAGATTTATCATAATAATAGAGGACTCCATTCAAGAGTATCACCTCTTTGACCAAGAGGGTTTAAGCTATGAGTCTACTCTTATCAATATGATAACTTCATATTTTAAGAGTCCATTGACACTAATCAAGCAGTAGCTCTATCTCGCTAGGTCACACTAAACCTCTCAATCCATAAGTAACCCACTAGCTATTTATTATAATAAAATAACTAGCTATGAGCAGCCCATGTTTAAACATATCTAGTATAGTTAAATACCTATGTCAAACAATTTCTTCGACATATCTAGTATAGTTAAAAACACAATATGAAAAAAATATATAAGCTTCAATTTCCTTTTCAAAACAGTCTAATTTTTATATTGCAAATACTAGAAAAGACATCTCAACCTTGCATGCAAGACACATCATTCAAATTAAAATAACAAAGAAGAAGAGATTTGCATGCTTATTATTGCTTTCCAACTAAAGATAGCAATGCAGCCCTCTCCCAACAACAATTAGCTTGAAACCAACTTCTCAAGAATGTCACAACTGAACTCTCTCTCTGTCTCTCAAGTTGATAGCTTACTCCTCTCAAATATCTCTCCCTCACAAAGTAAGTAAAACTCACTCTCTTTCTCTCTC
Organism: Sequoia sempervirens; assembly: GCA_007258455.2. NCBI lineage: Eukaryota > Viridiplantae > Streptophyta > Pinopsida > Cupressales > Cupressaceae > Sequoia > Sequoia sempervirens. The sequence continues at coordinate 712 of VDFB02375756.1, read as the reverse complement.
AATGCAAAGAAAAATATGTTTGGGAGAATACTGAATTATGAATTGCAAAAGATGAAATATCTTATGGAAGAATTTTTCCCTCAAAAATGAAATGGTTCAGCTATTTATAGAGAAACCAAGTAACCTCAAAGCCTACAATTTAGGCATGTAAATAGACAACAAGCTCCATGCAAAGCAACACATGAAACTCAGCAATAAGGTGGCAATCAAATAAGCTCATACTCAAAAAATTCTCCTACAAATTGACTTCTTTGCTTAACAACAATCCAAATACTAATTCAAAATTCACATGGAGAATTCAAATTATACTCTAGCAAGGACATCAATAGAAAAATGTTTCAAGAGGTGGCACCAAAACCTCTATTCTTTTATCAAGTTGGTGTGGTTTATGATGGAGAGAAACGGTCAACAATAAATCTATAACACTTAGCACATATCGACTGAATTTAAGGAATGATTCTATTTAAAAATTTAAAGACATTGGACAAAATCAAAGTTGTTCTTTATCACAGTGTCAACCAAGTCAATCTAGCCGTAGAAAACAATATTAAATGAAATGCAATGTCATAAATCATGTGTCTCCCTAAATGATATTTGGTTTCCTCAAATAGTCAAAATCTATTAAATCTGCTTCTATTGACATGGTCAATATCAACCTTCATTCCATAGTCTCTATCGACTATAAAACAACCTCTAATATATCAGCTCCCCT
>VDFB02375755.1:0-11333 GCA_007258455.2 Sequoia sempervirens | reverse complement strand
ACACCCCTTCTGACTGTGATGTCTCTTTTGACTCTTTCTTTATTCTTTAAACTTTGTTGTTTTCGGTCCCTGTAAAACCTATTTTTTCCTCTTTTAAAAATATCGGTTAGTTTTGTATTTTTATTATTTACATATGTATTTTTTTAATTGTTTTTTTAACACATTGGCATCATTATACCCCTTGCTATCATTGTAGTTATGTCTCTTGACATAATAATCATGTTAAGAAAATATATTTGAAACATAAAAATATATTTTAAGAGAAATAAAAATATATAAATATCAAGTTAATGAAAGTAGATTTATTTCATCATCATTAATTTAAAAATTAAGAGTTATTATTGTATTGAAACAAATAAAAATAATATGATATTGATAAAGTGAAATTATAGGTCATTATGATTTAATATATAAAAATGGTTTGATATAGATATATTCCATATTTTAAATATTTTTTATTAATTTTTTAAATTATAATTTTAAACCATTTTTATTGAAATGTGAGCAAGATTGACACAAGTTACAGTAAGAATAAAAATGGGTGGCACCTAGCCAACAAAAACAAACCATACAGACAAAAAAATTGTATTATATATCTATGTAAATGGTCAAAGTTAATAAATAATTAATTATATTTTGATAAAAAGAATATTTAAAAAAGAGTAATTGAATGCAATTTAGATGCTTATTTAATTTTTCACTATAAATGTTAGAATTTACAATTGATTGGTCAAACATTTGGTAAATGAGGATAAAAATATGGAATCAAGATATATATTTTAGTTTGGAAATAGGAGATAAAATCATATTAGGATCTTAGCTACTATTGAATGGGTTAGAAAATATCCTAGTACTTGACTTGATTTCATGATGTAGACTAGTCCAAGTGATATATTCCATTCCTTTACTAGTATGACCTTCCAAAACACCTTTCCTTCTCTTTTACACAATTTTTTTAATGAAAGTTTATATTTAGAAGCATAGTGAAACTTGCTTCAAGATAGATATAACACTTGTGTATGTATTGGTTGTAGACATGACATGTCATGTCATGTAGATTGGTCCAATTTATGTGTCCTATTCATCTAATAGTATGTCCTTCCAAGTCTACTTGGCTTCACTTTTAGACATGCTTATAATTATGGTTTTTCTTAGAAGTATAGTGCTACTTTCTTCAAGATAATGATAAGTTCCTTAGTTTGTATTAATAAAATTCAATCTAGGGTAGAAGATAATAAGATGTCATAACCATGTTAAGGTATACGTAGATGTTGATCTAGTGGGTTGAAGAAGTGAGGTAACACCTATTGGTGTTTTTTATATTACAAAAAATTATTCCATAAGGCAAGTGCACCATATACTAGTGTAATGCATAGTGTGCATCAATTGGAAGTGTTGTGAATGACTTCAATCAAGATATGAGATTAAAAATGGGATTGAATAGTTGGTTCTCATGTATTATATCCATTCCAATATGAATAATAACCTATAAGAGAAAAAATAAAAGGGAGAATAATAATAAATGAAATCCTAATCTATAGGGGTGATGTGCCAAGCTTAAGCCTAATTTATTATGGACATTATATCACATATTTTAATGGTCCGTTGTATCCATAAACACATCAAATTAATGAAATTAAAGAAAAAATATTTGCATGATCATTGACATGAATAAATAAAAAATTACTCATAGGTTATTAACACATCCTACACACACAGAAAAATACTACATAAATAAAAAATGAATATAGAAGCAAAGAATACTTATAAATGAAAAAAATAAGAATACATTTAACAAGTGTTCTTGTTATTAGAATAAACACACTTCAAAAATAACAAAAGGAAAATAAATAGTACAGATTTGAACTAACTATTTGAGGTTTGATAATAAAAGAAATACAATTTACCTCAAGCTTGAATCTAAAAAGTAGTGGCGCTTCAACTAAAAAGTCCCCATAAAATTTCTCTAGCTCATATGAGATAATTTTATTTATATCCTAGATAGGAGATAAGAAACTATACAAAGAAAAGACATAGGAAAGGTACATAATTTTTTTCCACAAATAATAGTGAATATTACATCAAAAGATTGCTCACCTACCAAAATATTGTCACTTAACTATAATATATTTCATTATATTCTATCACAAACCTCTCTTAAGTATCCAAAAATATTTGTAGGTAGATTGTTGTACTCAACTAGATTTGATTTCAATATGCATGTGAAAGAAAATTCATATCATATAAAATTTTACAAAGACAAGGAATTTCTCTCAATAATGCAGGTGAACAACCTACTATTCCTAGCACTCTTCTTGATTTCTAATTTTAAATAGTATTAGGGAATTTTTTTATAATACTTTTTTTTATCCTAAACTAGTGATTGGATAAATATCCTAAAGGCTTTGTGAATTATGGGCCTAAATGACATGGATTGTGTTGATTTTGATTTATAAAACTAATGAAATTTAGATATAATTATGATATTGAATGCATCATGTATTATTATAAGAAAATGCAACACACTAAATCATGTACATATCTTGAATCAAGAATTATATTGATTAAATAAGATGAAGATTTTGATTCAAAAAATGTCTTGTATAAGGATTAAATAAAATTATTATTTCGTAATTTATACTACCATATATGTAGGATGATGAGTGTTCATGATAATGATCTTAAGACAATGATGAGTTAGATTGTGGCTTGGAATAATATTTCAAGATGTTGGAAATAAACTAATATTTTTAGATAAATAGTCCAATTACACAAAATTTTGAGTCTCTAAATTATCATTTATAAGTATGATACCTTAATAATTATTCTTAGAGTACATGTAGTTATTAATATGAAATGAACCAACCATGTAAAAAGGGGAGTATATAACTTGAAAATATATTTGATTGGTGAGTATTACTAGTACATGAGCATGCCATTCTAGGAGGCAAGAAGAGGCCATGTGTTTCAAGCCAACAAAAAATATGAATTACTTGATTACTTGATGATAATGGTAAGGAAAAATATTGAAAATAAAAAATTAGAAAGGCTTAGATCAAAGACAATGTTTCTATGAATGAAAAACTAAGATAATTACACTAATTCGATGCTTAATTGAAGGATATATTAATTACATTTTGATAACAATTTTATGGCCCAAAAAAACTAAGGAATGAATTTGTTAGTAGTGGCATTGTTTTTTCATTGATGTCAAAGGTTTGTAATTGATGGCAATGGATATTAAATAGAGGGTCTCAAAGTCAAAGGTTGATGCAAAGGTTGCAAAGTGAAAAGGAGTTGTTCTTGTTCATCATGGATCTCAAATCATTGATCTCAAAGTATAGTTTCTCTTGTTCATGCTTGCCTAAAGGTATCTCATGTTTCTTCAAGGATGTCAAAGGTGATAGTAGGGTGTTGTAGGGAATTGTCTTGTGATGTTTCTTCAAGGTGTTGATACAAATTTTTCTTTCTATATCTCAAGGTGTTGGTGCTTATTTTCTCATCTTATCATGGTATTGATGCAAAGATCATTTAGTAAGTTGCAAAGATCATTTGATTTCACATGATCTTAGTTTGATTGGAGTTTTTTTTGCCAAGGGTTTGTTCATTATATTTAAAGAGTTTAAAACCCTAAAATCAAGGGTATTGAAAACAGAGGCTTATTACATTTTTTTGTAATCTAAAAGAAAGGTGACTTGAAATAGCAGGTTAATGTTTTTGTAAGTGAATTTCTTCAAGGTTTGAATAAATTGTTTAACTGGTCCTCATACCTAGTGGCAACTTGCTTGACAAGTAAAGACTTCAAATGCCTTCATTTATATTAAAATAAAGAGATATAATTTAAATGTTTTAAAACCGGGTTTATGAAATCTAAGGCTGGGTTTTAAATTTTCTGAACAAATATTTCCTAAAGATTTAATTTGACAAGTAGTTGCTTTGACAAGAGACAAAGCATCTTGGTTGCTTTCAGAAATTTGTTTCTATTTGAATGTGAAGTGCCACTTGTTGGCACCAATTCATAAGAGATATTTTTTTGTATTTGCATGGAGAATATTTGTGTGGTGTGTAATGTGAAGAAAAATATATTTTTAATTTAGAAAGTTTATTGAACTTTCAATGTATTAAAGAAAAATAGAGTTTCAATGTATTGATGAAAAGATTTTGACAGATGATTTAATAAGTTTGAAATGATCACATTATGAGTTATGATGCTGAAGAGGATTGATGTAATGTGAGTTGATAATGATCAAAGATTATTTTATGTTGTTGGAGAGGGTTTGTTGTGGATGATATTTTATTCAGATTTCTGATGGTGTTATGACATAGAATGGTAGTTGAGTTTTCATGAAAAGGAGTTGTATCTAAAGAATAATGAATACATAATTGAATGTCTAAAATTGATTGTAGCTCTCTTGAATTCAGTATGAGGTATGTCTTGGTGTTGAAATGTAATGAGCTTAATACTTAAGGAGGGGAATTTTTCACAAAAAAATCATGGTGATTGTAGAAGGTATGGGTGAGTTTTACTAATTGCAAAAAGATTGTTGAAGTATGTTGTGACAGATTTGAAAAATGGTTTTGACAAAGATGGTGTGATTTTTGAATGAAAGAGGTGTCAAAGATGATTTGAAACTTTTACTTCTATCAAATGCAAGATAAATAAGGGTTTTTTCAGTGCTTGAAGACATGATGGGTGTATCAGAGATGGTTATATGTGAGATTGGTGTTGAAATACTTTTCCAATAGTTGTTAAGGATTTGTTTGAGCATTTGTATAAAGTGAAATAGGGTAACCATCTGTAATTTCTTATTTTATTTTGAAGAGAACTAGAGAGTTAGATTGAAGATTCCTAGTGAGGAAGATTAAAGATTGTCAGTGAGGTAGATTGGAGTTGGTTGGTGATGTCTATTCATAGCTAGTGAAGCATGAGTGATTTTCCAATGAGGCTTGAATAGTTGCTAGTGAGGCTTGACTATTAGCTAGTGAGGCTTGTTGCATTTCTAGTGAGGAATACAATTTATAAACAAGTTTTTAATAAATCAATTGTTATTTGTGATTTTTTCACCCTTTTTAAGGTTTTTCTCCACTCATAAATATGGTTTCTCATGTCTCCTTGATGATATTTTGCTTTGCACATGATTCAATATTCCTAATTCACATGTGATGTTGTAATATGCACATGTTTTTGTTTTGTTTGTTGAATACATATCTAAAGTTTTGTATGATCAATATTGTTAAGGTTTTGAGATTGATTTTATTAGATCACTAATTCACACCCCTCTCATTGGTCCTATAATCCAACAAGTGGTATTAGAGCATTAGGTCCCTTTGTATAATTCCAACCAACTTGGGATATTTTGGTAGTGGAGTACATAACATGGCCAAAAGTAAAAGAAACAAGGGAAAAAGAAATATCCAATAGGGTTCTAAGCAACAAGCACTACATGAACCAAATATAAAGGATGGTGGAGAAGTAGTTATAAACCATGACACACAAATTGAAGTGTATCCTATATGTAGAGCACCTTAGTTTGAAGGCACTAATTTTATTCTTTGGAAACTTAGGATGGAGACTTATCTATCTTCCTTAGGATTTGATATGTGGAAAACTATAGAGAAAGGTTATTTAGTATCTCCAACATCTCATTTTACTATTGAAGAGAAGAAGGCTCTTGAATTCAATGCAAGAGCCATGGATGCTAGTTTTAGTGGTTTGCAAAATGAAATCATTGCTAAAGTTATGTATTGTAAGGATGCAAAGGAGGTTTGGGATAAACTTATTGATATTATCAAAGTGATTAGTTGCTGAAAAAGACACCCTTGCAAGTTGATTCAAGATGTGATACATCTAAAAGATAAGATTTTTTTATTGACAAAGAAGAAGAATGCTTTGTGAGATATTATGAACAAGAGTTAGATTAAAATGAATATGGATTTGATCTTGAAGGAGAAATATCTTGTGTTCTTGATGAGATTGAGAAACTCAGAGTGGAGAATCAAAGATTAAAGTTGCAGCTCAAGAAGAAAAAGAGTCTAAAGTCAAGACACTTTCAATTCTTCAAGAAGCAGAAAAACAAATAATAGATTTGAAGGTTCAAGTTACAAAAGGTAAGATAATAGAAGAAGAAGCTAATAATCAGCTTAAGGAAAAAGAGTTTGATTGTGAAAAGTATGAATCAGAGATAGTTTCTTTGAAAAAGAAATTAGGAAAAGCTTCTTCCAAGCTACACATGAAACTTTAATTTGGAAAGAGCACTGAATTTTTACTTGAGATGTTAAGTAAAAATGTCATAAGGATATTACTGGATTACGTTCTGAAGAAGGGTAGAGTTCTAAGATTAGGTGGACACCAAGGAAGAAAATAGACCTAAAATGCCAATCAGTTGCTCCCAAGGCTGAAAAAAAGAAGAAGACAATAGAAAACACTCATGCACAAGCTAGCAACAATAAGTTTAGAAGATTTTTCCATTAAGTACAACATCAAAGGTACAAGTTTTGACAATTATTTTCATGGTTATAATTGTTATTCATGCTATGAATTTGGTGATAGAGCAAAAGAGTATTGGATGCATGGAAAGAAAGTTGGATGTACTAAGAGATCTTATGAATGGTTAAATGGTAGAAGCAAAGTCAAATGCTATAGATGTCATAAGTTTGGATATATTGCACAATATTATAGGAGTGATTTAAATAAATCAGGTACCAAGGTGTGGAGAAGAAATAAAGAAAAAGAGAAGGATGAATCTAAGCTTGTGCATACTGCACAAGAGACATCTAGTAGTGCATAAAAAGAAGCATGAGGATAGGGGGATATGTTTATAGTTTTATCATTCAAATTCTATTACAAGCAGCAAAGTGGTTGTATCTTTGCAATGATATGGTGTTCTAATGTTGGTAAAATTTATAATTTGATTCTTGCAATGATAATATCATTTGAGTCTTTGAAAATGCTACAACACTTCAATTCCTTCTCCTTAGATGACTTATTGCAGGAAAATCTATGACTATTTATCAACTTGTTTTTGCATGTGATCAATAGTTTATTGACATTTGGTTTTGTCATTGGTGTCAAATTTTTCCAAATGACAAGTTATAGTAGGGATGAGGTATAAGGTAGTATCGTTCAAGCCCATAGTTAATCAGAAAGAGATTGTAAAATATCTATGGGATATTGGAAAGAAAAGTACATAGTTGTGGTGCTTGATAGTGCATTTGGTTATCTCAATTGCAAGTGTGATGAAAGTCTATTTGTTAAGACAACTATACATTTTCAAGTGATATTCAAGGTGAAAGATCACAAACCAAGTTTATGACTGCAGTCATTGAATGTTCTACTCCATCAAGTGATTTACTTCAATAGAAATTTCATGAGGTTTGTATATCTTGGAATGGATTACTTGGTATAATGATTCCCTTTCTTGGTGTATGGTAGTGGTCTATTATCTTTGTATAGAGTGTGTACAGTGATTCTCACTTAGTAGTTGCTCTATTATGACTGCCTGGTGGCCTCTCTAGAGAAACAATGTTGATGCAACTACTTTGAATTGCTTGGTGGAATGCGTGCTTATTTTTTATGTATTTGAAAGGGGAAAAGTATATCAGGTATGATCAAGTATCTATTTTGTTGAGGTGAAAGTGATGTCAATGCTTGGTATAATAATTGTTTTCCTCTATACTCTTGATCAGTCATATAAAATATACACATCTTCATTAAGGTTTTCCAATGAGGGATTAAATGGTTGTTTGCTCAGAGGATGGTTTATATTTAGTTGTATTGAAGATATCTTGTTGTAGAGAATGCCTTTGTGTTTTTCTATTCAGTGCTTCTATTTCTTGAAGTGACTATTTCAAATGTGCTAGTATGACAGTGGATTTGATTGTTTGGAATCTTGCATCTTGATATTGCTTTCTACTGAGTCTTAGTCAATGAGGTTTTAAAAATAGTAGTTGTATTGTATAGTGGTATACATGGCTTAGTCAACAATTTCTTTCTCTCAATTATTGAGGGTGGTTGCTAATAGTGTAAACCCACAAAAGTGGTTTACAATTCGAGTGAGGAAGGAAAAGTTGCAAAAAATGATGCCATGCAAAAAAATTAGTTTTTGGGGTTTGAATGAACCCTTTGTTTCGAGCAAACCAAAAAAGGGTTTCGAATGAACCCAGGTTTGAAACAATTAAATGCAAGATCCCACCATTCCCACCAAAAAACACAAAGAAAACATTTTTTTAAAGGGGTTTGAATTTTGAGTGAACCCCTGGGCTCGCTCGAACCCTCCTGGTTCTCACTGAACCCCCTTTTCCCACCTTCTCACCCTCTTGCACTAAAAAGTCCATAATTTTTTGCTTCGAAGCTCGGGTTGAGGATGAAAATGGAGGAGACTTCAAGAACCAACTAGATGATGGTAGTCCTCAGAATGAGCTATCCAATGAATATATTTTAATATGTTTTGGTTTTATTATGTATTTGTTTTTTTAGTTTTATTAAACATAGGTTTTTCACCGAAAATCAAGCTCTCAGTTTGCACATGTGGAAAAATAGGATTATCAAAAAAGAAAAAAATTTGAGTGCAACTGCATACCTAAGTCCTTGATCCAAGAAAAAGAAAAATGAATTTCGAGCACATACAAATAAAGTTGTAAGTATATGGCTTGCCTAAGGTCTAAATTATAATTGGTTTGACTTCAAAATTTATTAAGGGAAAAAATATCTAATAAAAACACTATCTAACCAATTGGAAACACTAGATATCATAGTTACAAGTTTAAATTTGAAAAAATAGAATTTTATCCTTCATGGAAAAAAGTTATGCCTTATACGGTGAGCATCACTCCTGAAAAATGTTTTTTACTAAGAAAAAATATTTTTCGAAGGAGATGGAAAAAGAAGTGCAATATGTTTCCAAAAAAATTGAAAAAAATATAGTTAGAATCTACAGAATTTTTTTTCCAAATCTCTAGTTTGCATCATCTTCAAATTCTTCACGGTTTAGCTGTTATAGGTGCCCGAAAGTGAAGATTTAGCTAGAAAATATTATTTAAGTGTCTAGTTTGGCCAAAAATTGTAAACCAATATTGTGGGATCACCCAATATTTTGTGCTAGGTTGATGGTGATAGTTTTCTCTAATTATTTTTATGGGTCCCTTTTTCATTGTTGTTAGAGGGGGAGAACATTATTCAATTAGTCTACTTCACACCTATGGAGCAATAAGGTGTGAAATTTGGTTAAGTTGACATCAATGTCAAAGGGGGAGTTTGTTGGCAGTTGATTTTTTTTTTCATTAATATCAAAGGTTTGTAATTGATGGTAATGGATATCAAATAGAGGGTATCAAAATCAAAGGTTGATGCAAAGGTTGCAAAGTGCAATGGATTTTTTCTTGTTCATCATGGATCTAAAATCATTGATTGCAAATAATCGATCTCAAAGTATAGTTTCTCTGTTTCATGCTTGCCTCAAGGTATTTCATGTTGCTTCAAGAATTCCAAAGGTGACAACATGGTGTTGTAGTGAATTGTCTTATTCAATGTTGCTTATATATCTCAAGGTGTTGATGCTTCTTTGCTCATCTTATCATGGTATTGATGCAAAGATCATTCAGTAAGTTGCAAAGATCATTTGATGTCACATGATCTTAGTTGGATTTGATTTTTTTTCCCTAGGGTTTGTTCATGTAATATGTAAAGGGTTTAAAACCCTAAAATCAAGGGTATTGAAAAAAGAGGCTTATTACATTTCCTTTTTAATCTAAAATCAAGGTGACATGAAATAGCAGGTTAATTTTTTTTTAAGTGACTTTCTTAATGGTTTGAATACAGTTCTTAACCAGTCCTCATAACTATTGGAAACTTACTTGACATGTAAAGACTTCAAATGCCTTCACTTATATTAAAATCAAGTGCTATAATTTAAATGTTTTAAAAGAGGGTTTATGAAATCTTTAAGGTCAGGTTTGAAATTTTCTCAATAGCTATTTCTCAAAGATTTAATTTGATAGGTAGCTTCTTTGACAAGAAACAAAAAATCTTGGTTACTTAAATTACAATTCTATTTCTATTTGAATGTGAAATGTCACCTATTGATGCCAATTTAGAAGAGATCTTCTTCTTTGCATGGAGAAGATTTGTGTGGTGTGTAATGCGAAGAAAAGAAGATTTTTTATTTAGAAAGCTTATTGAAGTTTCAATGTATTAAAGAAAAGAAGAGTTTCAATGTATTGATGAAAATATTTTGACCAATGATTTAAGAAGTTTGAAATGAAGTCCGAGTTATGATGTTGATGAGGATTGATGTAATGTGAGTTGATAATGATCAAAGCTATTTTATGATGTTGAAGAGGGTTTGTTGTGGATGATATTTTATTTATATTTTTGATGGTGTAATAATAAAAAATGGTAGTTGAGTTTCATGAAAAGAAGCAGTATGTGAAGAATGATGAATGGAAAATTGAATGTCTAAAATTGACTACAGCTCTCTTGAATTAAGTATGAGGTATGTCTTGGTGTTGAAATGGAATGAGCTTGATACTTAAGGAGGTAAAATTTTCACAAACAAATGATGGTGATTGTAGAAGGTATAGGTGAGTTTTATAGATTTTAGAAAGATTGTTGTTGTATGTTGTGACATATTTGAAAAGTGGTTTTGATAGAGATAGTGTGATTTTTGAATGAAAGAGGTGTCAAAGATGTTTTGAAGAGTTTACTTCTTTCAAATACAAGATAAAGCAGGTTTTTATTACTGTTTGAAGACATGATGGCTATATGAGAGATGGTTGCATGTGAGATGGGTGTAAAAATAAATTTTCAATCTTTGTTAAGGCTTTGTTTGAGCATTTCTACAAAGTGAAATAGGGTAACACTCTATAATTTCTTATTTTATTTTGAAGAGCACCAAAGAGGTAGATTGAAGATTGTTGGTGAAGTAGATTGACAATTTCCAGTGAGGTAGATTGGAGTTGGCTAGTGAGGGTTGAACAATTGCTAGAGAGGCTTGATTGTTAGCTAGTGAGGCTTGTTGTATTGCTAGTGAGGCATGTAATTTTTAAACATCAATTTTTTAATAAATAAATTGTTCAAAGTGATTTTTTCACCCATTTTAGGGTTTTTTCCACTCATAAATATGGTGCCTTATGTCACCTTGATGATATGTTGCTTTGTGCATGATTCAATATTCCTAATTCACATGTGATGTTGTAATATGCACATCTTTGTGTTTTCTTTATGAAATACATATCTAAATTTTTGTATGATCAAGAGTGTTAAGGTTTTGAGATTGATTTTATCTGACCATTGATTCACCCCTATCATTGGTCCTATACTCCAACAAGTGATATCA